>MCFC01000028.1:0-199626 GCA_002105065.1 Naematelia encephala
ATGGTGTTGGTAACGAGTGCTGCAAGCTGATAGGTCAATCTCGCGAGGGCAATGGTTTGGGAGCGCAATCGGGTGGCGGATACCTCAGCGGCCAAACCAAATGACTGTGGACCGAGAGTGGTTGAGTAGATACCAAGCCAAATGATGATGAGAGCTGCTTGCGTCCAGATAGCCGCCTGTGAACTCGCGTAGGTCAGACATCCGACAAGAAAGAGGTCGAGAGCCATGGCACTAAAGCCCCATAAAATGAGAGTCCGTCGGCCAAACCAAATCATCAGCAACCAGGATAAGCAGGTTCCAACAAAGGCAACGGCGGATGCCCCAAAGTTCAATTTGTAAGCGTTGGAGGAGCTGAAGCCAGCTTGGGTGAAAAAATAGGTCGAACCATACGCGAAGGTCTCCCCGGAGAGCGATTGTGAGGCCAAGACCATGCAGGCAATCTCCGTCCGGCGCAAGTTGGTGCCCTTGAAGCAATCCAAGATACTGGTTTTTGTCTTCATTTCGTTTTCGAGCCGATCTGTGTGCACCATCATAGCCAGTGTCCTTCTTATTTCAGCCTCAGACGAGCCCGATGAGAGTCGCGTGAGAGACTTTTTCGCGTCGGTTAGACGGCCCTTCTTGACCAACCACCATGGCGAGTTAGGAGCAAAGTAGGCAATGAGAAAAAGAGGAATTGGCCAGACCTGAAAATGGTAATCGTCAATGCTTTAATCGGTTGTCCAGGATGCTTTCCAACTTACCCATTGAATTGCGAAAGGAATCTTAAAGCTCCACTCGGTATTGTTGTTGACCAGGCCAACCAAAGTGCCGGAAGCGATGAGTTGTCCGATGACCCAGCAGATGTTCACGAATGAAGTGAGAAACCCACGCAGAGCCAAGGGACAGATTTCCGAAGCGTAGGCTGATCCCATGATACCAAACATGCCGAACGGGACACCACTCAACGCGAGAGAAGCGGCCAGGACTTGAATGTTTGGAGCAAAGAAGGTCATGAAGATGAGGGCGGTGATGACAATGAGACCACCCATGATAACTTTGCGGTGTCCGAACCGGTCCGTGAGGACTCCCATCATCAGAAGACCGACAACATTTCCAACGGTGCCGACGTCGTTTAGAGCGACCTGCCAGTTGGGCTCGATGAGCCATGTCTTGGATGCCGGTTGATACGTGCCGTACTTTTTGGCAAAAGTAGGATACGCCAGGAAGTTCCCGAGCAGATATGTATCATACCCTTCCATCACTATAGTGAAGGAGATCGCAATAGCCCACCAGAACGATGCGGGGTAGAGCTTGAAAGCTTGACGGAGAGTGAGAGCATGCTCTCGTTCCGTAGCCAATCGAACAGCTTCGTAGAGATCCGAAGCGTTTCCAATTTGCTCAATGTCGATGGTTTCCACATCGTTGCCAAGTGCGGTTGGCTGATGATCGATGGTCTTCTCCTCGAAAGGGGTTGCCCCGGCTTGAGCGTACTCAATCTCAGTGATGGGGTCAGACAGCTTGGACATGTCGGGACGAGATCCTGGAGTTTGTGGGGCATCATCATTGTCTGACCCTATAAAAGCGGGGCAGATATTGTTGTCTTGCGGAGCACCATAGACCGAACGCCGACCGACCACCGACCGACATTGCCAAGTTCTCGCAATCGTCGCGCACATTAAAGCCTGCGCACTAGTAAATCCTCACCGATGACGATTAAGGTTAGGGGCTTCGGTCCGGCATTGGCAAATGTTTGACGTATCCCCGGGATCGCCAATAGTCGACACCGAGTGTCCGCCGATTCATCACGTCGAGGTATCGGCGCCGATAGCAGGATGTTAATCCAAAGTCCATGGAGGATGGCGGTTAGGCAGAAGGCATCTGTTTGGCGATTTATTTCCCGTAACTCTGTATACTCAACACACTGTTAGATCATGCCTATCTCAACTGCGGAAAACATGCTCGTCTTGCCGCCCGACTATCTCGAACGGGTGTACGCTGGTGTACTTGGTAAACTCATCGGTGTCTACCTTGGCCGTCCCTTCGAGATGTGGTCACACCAAAGAATCATGTCCGAGCTGGGCGTTATCAAGTACTACGTGAACGACCGGCTCAATGTCCCCATCGTGGTGACCGACGACGATGTTTCCGGCACGTTTGTATTTGTGAGAGCGTTAGACGAGCACGGAATCGACGCCAATATTACTAGCGAAGCTATCGGTAAAACGTGGCTCAACACTGCGGTGGAGAATAAGAGCATCTTTTGGTGGGGAGGTAGAGGAATCTCAACGGAACACACTGCGTACTGGAATCTGAAGAACGGCGTCTCGGCTCCCGATAGCGGCAGCATCGCTACTAACGGCGTCACAGTGGCCGAGCAGATCGGTGCCCAGATTTTCATTGATGGCTGGGCTCTCGTTAGCCCCGGTCGACCGGGGCTTGCAGCGAAAATGGCCGGATCGGCTGGGAGAGTGAGTCACGATGGGGAGTCGGTTAACGCAGCGATCCTGTGGGCGGCAATGGAGGCGGAGGCGTTTCTCTCCAAGGATATCGATCACCTGATCGATACTGGGCTCAGATTCATCCCTTGTGACTCCCTGATTACTCAGGTTGTCAGCGAGGTGAGGGCTTGGGTCAAGGCAGACGGCGATTGGTATAAGACTCGAGAGAAGATCGAAGCCAAGTACGGCTACGACAAGTTCGAGGGTACCTGCCACGTTATACCCAATCATTGCATCATGCACATGGCGATCCTGTATGGTGGCCACAGCTTCTCCAAGGCGATGGAAATTATCAACACCAGTGGGTGGGATACGGACTGTAATTCAGGCAACGTGGGGTGTCTTATGGGCATCATTCATGGTATCGACAGCCTCTCTGGCGAAGGATATGACTGGCGAGGACCCATTGCTGATCGGGCCATCATCTCCAGCTCCCTGAACGGCTACTCTATCAACAACGCCGCGCGTATCGCCCTCGACCTCACCAACTTTGGACGTCGTCTTGCGGACAAGGCTCCCATCCCTCAGCCAAAAAACTCTCAGTTCCATTTTACTCTACCCGGTTCCGTGCAGGGCTTCCAGGTGTCTGAGGGATCGAATGCGAAAGTCTCCCAAGCTGTCGATCGAAATGATGGACCAGGTCTACTCATAGAGTTTGAGTCATACGCAAAGCCAGTCGAGGTCTTAACCCACACTGCCACTCCTCTGGAGTATCTGAAAATGCCCGCTCACTATCCCTTGATGTCATCTCCTTTGGTCTACACTGGTCAGAAAGTGACAGCATCAATTCGCTCAGGCAAGCTCTCCGGTCCAGTTGAAGTTCGTCTACGACTCAAAGCTTTCAACTCAGATGACGAACTGGTCCCCATTGACAGCGACGCCTTTGTGGTCCTTGTTCCAGGTGACAGTCGGCTTCACCAGCTCGAATGGGTTCTACCTGAGATCGTTGGATCCTACCCCATCGGAGAACTAGGTGTTGTGATCACGTCCGGGGACGGTAGAGCTGGTCAGGTATGGCTCGACAGACTCGCCTGGCACGGCGAACCCAACCTCACTGTTAAGCGACCCGCCACCAAAGCACTTGGCAAGCCAAACAGATTCTGGGACTATCAGTGGGTACAAGGCGTTGACCACTGGATGCCATTTTCTAAATCCACTATCTTTATTGGTCAAGATCGCGGCGAAGGAATTGCCAGTTACGGGACAAGGGATTGGGCAAACTATCGTGTGACGGTGAAGGATGTTTCCGTAAAGATAGGTGGCCCATGTGGAGTCGCCGTCCGAGTTCAAGGCTTGCGCCGATACTATGCCTTACTGTTCGTCCCGAAGGGTTGGGTCGCCCTCGTCAAGGTCTTAGATAACCAGAGAATCGAGCTTGCCAGAGCCGAGTTTAATTGGACAGTAGATGAGAAGTACGAGGTCACTCTTGAGGCTGTGGGACCCTCCATCAAAGGCAGCGTAGGTGGGGTGCGGCTGGAAGCGCAGGACTCCCAATTAGCCGACGGTGCACTGGGTGTTGTTGCTACGGACGGCGCCATGTCTACGGGGAGTATCAGGGTTCAGCCAGTAGAATAAGTATGTCAGAAGATATACTCGGTAACGCCGCTTCACGCGCGCGGGACGTGCGCGGGGACCCCCCCAACCGGTGCAGCCCGCGTTTGGATTCTCCCACGGTTGAGGTGATGCGCTACCCAGTTGCTAGCCTCCATTTTATTTATACTTTGAGAATAGGATCTTCCTGGATACATCTTCCACCCGAAGAACTTAGTTAAGCATCTACAGCAAACGCGTTTCCACCCGCCGCTCGGTCCACCTCTATTTCTGTGAGATGACATCATACCGTAGAAGATGAGCCCCATTCCACCACTGTCTACTCTAGCCAAAATGGCTTTTTCGTGGGATCCCAAATCATATCACTGGGACCCACTGCGAACGGAAATACGTCGGCATCAAGGGCGGGATCGGGAAGTCCAGTCTGAGAGACGACTGACGGGTTGGACCCATGAGTGGGACTCGCCATCATTTCCGAACGAGGAAGGGTATTTTCAATCAACCAGGACCTTTCCCCCGAAAGGAGAGACCGAGAATCATGCGTGTCAGAAAGCTGACCGTTTGACACTCCATCTAAGAAGTTCATCCAATCTTCGGTAGCAAAGACATCGTCGGCGATCGAGAAATCCAAATGACTGGCCACAGTGTCTTGCAACGTTGACATTCCCATACGAGGAGAGGGGAGCGCGGACGTGGGAGGTAATTCTCGCTTCCGCCTCGCTTCAACTACGACATGCCGAAGGAACTGAGAAAAGTGGAAGTCGGGGACTGAAGAGACTGTTAGGTGGCCCTTATATCACAACATGGATGAGACGCCGTAACTTACAACGAGCTAGTTGATCGGCCAGAAGCTCAACATCTTTAGCTGCTTGCCTTAGATCGATCGCATCGGGTACCAAAGCAGCTACTTTAATCAGGTAGCGGGCCGCGAGTGCAAGGCCGAGTCCTGTGTGGTATATGAGCCTCCAAGATCCCCAAACCAGATTCGAATACAAGATTGACGATACTCACGCACGTTACGATTACCTAGCGTGGTAACAAGCTCAGCAAAGAAGCCATGGATTTGACATAAACATATGGAACACTCACCATAGCAGAGCTTGGCATTCTTCGCATCAACAGTTAGCTCCTGCAAGCCTTCGAAAAAAAAGGTGAACATACTTCTGCACCCCGAGCAGCTCTAGCGACGAGCGCAGCGGCAGCCCTCACAGCCGCCACCAAGCATTGTCGCCTCTTGTCAGATAGCCTCTGCACATCTCGCTTGCTTTTCACGCCATGCAGTAGCGCTGCATTGACAGATATACTGGAAAAGGATGAGCGCCTAACTGCCAAAACCTCTCCAGACGCACGTGGTGTAACACTTGATAGTAACCACTGAGAGTGTTTCAGCTTCAAAAAGGAGACGCCAATGACCTATGACTAAAGGCTCACGCTCTGTCACCATAAAATCCTCCGAAGCAAACCCTTGATGGGCTGTGAGTTTGTGACATCAACGCCCGACGCTGCCAAGACTGAAGAGCCGCGTACAGTAATACTCCGTCCAATAAGACTCCCAAATTTCAAGCTGCTGCATTGCCTCGGCAATGAGCTGATCCAGCGATTGACCCGGCACTCGCCGGCCTAGAGCTCGATGAAGGGGTTCCCTAATTGCATGAACTTCACAAATGACCACGCAGCGGCTGTCTTGGGGAGTCGCTAATGGATGGGTGAGGAACAGCCGGGAAAACTCGACTGATTCATCTGACTCGCAGAGAATCGGGCGGGCATAATTCAAACAAAGCCTATGCTTACTTAACATTTACTGTTTCTGTATTGTAATCAACTCACTCGGTGTGCGTTTTGCAAGTCTTACCTTCGTCAGTCGTAGTGTATCTACCACCTGTCGAGACTCACCGCGAGCCAGACGCGAGCGCCGGCGACCAGCGACCGCTCTTTTTCAAGTTCCTGCGGGGCTTTATTTCGTCCCATCCCTGTTTTGGCCAGGTAAGGGAGACAAAGATGTAAATCCATGTCAAGACTGTAGCGCATACATCTAAGCGTATGCACAACTGAAGGTCGGCCACGACGCACGCTAAGCTTAACATGTGATCTATAGGAGCTTTATCAATATCCCATACACGAGAGAAGGTAATACTCACTTCCCGGTCGCCACGCAGTATCTCCCCAGTTGGCAAGGATGACTGAAGGTGAGAATATCAGTGAGATCTTCTTAAAGGAGATCGCTCGCACTCATCGCCTGAATAGCTTCAACACTGGCCACGGGAGAGAAGAGAGTAGCCATGGCTGACATGTTGCTGTTAGCTGGAAGAGTCTCATCGAGGAGTCAACCAGATCTCACCAATCTTTTCTGCATGGGCTCTGAATTTCTCTCTCAGGACATCATTGGGACCATCCGCATCCGCCACGATCTGACCAGCCATCAGGATGGCAGTGATGCAGAAAGATGAGCGTGATCTTAGGCTGCACGATTTGGGCAATCAACAGTGATAGCTTCACAGGACGGTGAAAGTCACGTACCTTTCCCAAGTGTCCGACACAGGATCAAATATAGGTACAAATGCGTGAGCACCCTGAAAAAAGCTTGGGAGACGGTGAGCTCCAAGACGGCCAAAATAAAACAAGCTGCTCACAGACCAAAGAGTCGCCTTCCTTCCTCCTCTGTACAAAATCCCAGATCTATGGGGTCAGGGTAGCTTTGTAAAAGGTCTCCTCTTTGGGTCGGAATGGGTTCATGAATCCGTTTGATGAGATTGGTATTGGTCCTCCAGGAAGATTCGGCGGAGATGGTACTGCTGATCATGGAGAAAGGATGAGTCTCTTGGCGTAGCCTCTCGTCTTCGTCTTTGTGAAGGAGATCTCGCATCGGAGCGCCCATTGCCGCTTCGAGCAAAAAATCGTCATCATCGTCCTCCTCTTCCCCCCGTCTGGACACATCGCCATTACTACTCCTTTCCTGCAAGTCATCGATGGTTGGTTCCTCAATCTGTACAGAAAGAGAGGGTCCCTGGAACAAAGTTGTTGGATTTGAGGGGATATTAGAATCTACCCACTCGTCTAGAGTGGTCGGCAAGGGAGCATGCCAGTCAACTGGGGAGCTGGATGTTTTTGAGCTGTCTTCGTCGACCAATCTGCGAAGAAGCTTCTCCATATGGAGCATGCCGTTGTGCACTTTGCCCATTTGAAGCTCAAGATTGGCAATTCGGCTGGATAAGGGCGACAAGTGAGACAGGGCTCTTAATTCACAGTTGTGCGACTTACTCTTGATTGGACTTGACCCGATGAGATGAGGTTTGGTCAGACGTGAATTCACATTGGATGCCCATTGTTGAGCACCGCCTACATGGCGGACTAGACCGATCTACACATCTGATCTTCATCCGGTGGCACGAGTCCTTTGCAAGAAGCTCAAAGTCAGTTCCAAAGCCTACCACAACTGATACTCACGCAGGCCCCTGGCGAAGAAGACGTTGCGTTAGCCGCACCGCATCTGCATTTGTCCTTACTCACGACTCGCACCAGCGGCTGACTGTCGGATCCGCTCACTTCTTGGCATGTCCGGTGTCGAGAGTACGGATCATTCAGCTGTAAAGTTTCTGCCAACTTGCTTCACGGACTGGAGAACATGGGCGATTTAACCAATCAGGCTGCGCAGCTTTCCCACGGTGGATATACCCGGTGTAGCCTGTACAGCCTGTACACATCATCCATCGTAAGGGGTGTCTCAAGGCCCGGGTCAAGGATTCAGACATAGCGAGTCACATTTCACCTTCGAGAAGCATAGGAGAAGACTACCGGATGGCATCGGGCCCGGCTCAATGCCAGGGGCGTGCGGTCTAGATTTCATTTCTATCATTGATATAAATAACAAATGAACGGGACTGCCTCAGATAAAGGGTTGCAACGCTGATCCCACCTCAGACAGCCCATTTCATTCAAGTAAGACCTTCTCGTCCTTCTCATCCTCCGCTTCAGTCGGCGTACCTTCTTCGGCGTCGGAGGGGCTACGATTGACCTCAGCCCTGTCGAGATCCTCGGAAGAGCTAAGTATCTTGTCTCGGGAGGAGAAGTACCAAGCAGCGGTCGTGAAAAGAGCTGTGGAAGGTCAGAGGCGCTTGAGACCAGACAGGTGCTCACCTAAGAAAACCTGCAATACGGCCATGTATTCTAAACCTTTGTGCGCTGCTGGAAAGTCGGTCGTTGCCCAAACGAAGTTTGGCGCAATTGCGTTCATGATATACGAGAAGTTATTGGTCAGAGCGGTGGTGAACGCACGTCGCTCCAAATCACTTCCGCAGAGTTCATTTGTCCAAGCGAAAATGGAAGGACCACCGCCGTTCTGTACATCAGAATGTTTGCAAAGTGTAGTCGGAGTGGAAAAACTAACTCCGAACGGCGCCATATAGTAGAGAAAGAAATGGGCCGGTCTACTCGAATACGTGGGCAGGAATCTGAGTGCCATGGCGAACACAAACTGATATAGGATCAGTATGCGTTTCCAAGATTTCGGTACTGACATTTGACAAGGCTCCAGCATAGATTGCAACGTAACGTCTGTTCGAAAAGTGATAGTCCGAAATCCACGAGAAGAACATCAGACCCAGAGCAAACATTGCCGTCGCGGGAAGTGGGACTACAACATCAATTGTGGTCTCCGTTTCAGGGTTACTGACACTCACGCAGGTTGATCTGGGAGACGGTGTAAGACACGCCCGCAACGGGAGGAGGGATGGCATTGAATGACTTGAGCCAGTACCCCATTGGGTTGTTGATCTCGCCGTTGAGGAAGCACATGTACATGAGCGGGAGCACATACGTCACCCATGAGGTTCCTATACGCCGCATCTAGGGTTTTCAGCATCATTCTTTCTTGGACTTACTCACCGTAGCCCACGACCACTTCGCCTTCCCCTTCCTCCCGATCCTATTGAGCCTATCTTGGGCCAGGAGAATATCTTTCTTGCTCAGCCAGAAGCGGGGCTTTCCACTAAACGGCTCGTCGGGAAGGACAAAGACCCCGAGTACAGCGATAGGTAGGGTACAGATTGCATCGATGATGAAAAGCCATCTGAACACTCTCAGTCAGACTCGTATAGGGTGACGGCAACTAACCTCCATCCTGCAAGTCCATTAACACCACTGAGGTTCGTATATGCTGCGCTCTGCATGAAACCCGAGAACATGCCACCAAGGATCCCTGCGGCCCAGAAGATACCAGTTCGTTTGGCAAGCTCTCGTGGGGTGTACCAATTACCTAGAATCACTGGACGTGGATCAGAGAGCTTCACGTAACCGACCATGTGGTACTCACTGATAATCCCAGGGAAATATCCGGCTTCGAAGAGGCCGACGAGAAATCTAATCGCGTATAGAGAGTTGACGTTCTTGACCGAATAGGTCGCCAGAGTAAGGGAGCCCCATATCAATTCCAACTAGAGAAGGGATCAACACTGGTCTCTCCACGTCGAGCTTCGCCAACTCACTCCCGGAATAACAAAGCGAGGAGAAACCTTGGAGAGGATCAAATTGCAAGGTATCTGGCCAATAACGTATCCTGCCGTCCAGAGGCTCTGGGCATGAACCAGCTGGTTCCCGTACATACCCAGATCCTCTTTCATGCCACTCAAGAACTGCATCGGGTTTCAGCATCTTCTCCCAGTAACTCTAGATGGAAGACATACGGCATTGTTGATGTTGCTTTGATCGATGTTCTTCAGAAAATAGCCAAGCTGATGACCTCAGATCAGCCACATAACCTTACCTAGACTGTCCGACTCACACAGGCGAAGGTTAACAATGCACAATCCACCTTGAACATCAACTTTCGCTCCTCAGTGGGAAGGTCCGCGGTGTCCCAAATAGCACCCAACCAGGTCTTGTTTTCCGGTTTCTTCATAGCAGTGTTGTCAATACCACTCTCCAAGGACACACCAAGGGTGGTATTGCTCGCTATGGTGGCCATGCTGTGTCCTATGGAAACTCAATTCGGGTCGAGCATTGTAGTGAAACAACGATCTCTTATCTGCGATGTTCGGATTTCTCCAAATGACGATTGCGTGCCACATTTCGTTTATGGCGTGTGTAGTCGAGCCATGACGTTATCTACGATTGTGTGCTACATTTCATATATCACGTTTTGAGAACGAACACATGCCCTAGACATATGGGGATGCAACGATTGGCGAAAATAAAAGCCAAGGGCTAGACCATAGATGCTTTTGTCGCCAACGGCGGCTACGTTTCAATATAAGTGAGATGACATCATACTGTCTGGTGTCGGCGCCATCAGGGCGAGTTAGATAAGCATAAGACGTGCTTCGGGATGAATTCGAGACACGGAGCAGGCCGAACAAAAAAGCGGACGAGCAGTACGAAGGAATGGGGGCTTTATAACAGGAGACGTCTGCGAAGACGGGGCAACAGAGACAGAATCAACTCTACAAAATGGCTCCCATCGCCGTACACGCCGCTTCCGAGGCTGAGTTCCGCCCCGTGAAGGGATCGGTGGTCAACTCGCAACTTACTCCATGGATCGAGCCTCCAACAACACAAGAAGACCGTGAGTGTGTTTGCACAAGGTAAATTACGCATCAACTGACTAGCTGAGCAAGTTCCTTGGGCCAATCTTGAGACCATCGATCTCAGGCAGCTCGACTCGGAGGATACTGAGGTGAAACAAGCCCTGTATGCGCAGACCAAGAAAGCCCTCAGCGTCGATGGCTTCATCCTTGTCGAAGGACTGGGTGTTACTCCGGAGCAGATCGCTCGGCAACAAGCCATTAATCAGCTTGTCACGACCAACACCCCCGTAGAAGAAAAGCGAAAATACCTTGCAGACATGGCTGGAGGCGACTACACGGGCTACAAGCTCAGGGGCACCGGTGGTCTTCTCGACTACGTAGAGGCAAGTTTGGAACAAAGTCAGTAGAAGCACTCCATCGCTGACAAGATCTTAGTTCTTCAACCTGGCAACGAAGTCATATGAGCCCGGCTACCCGCTGCCTTCCACTATTTTGCCCTATCTTGAGGAAGTCAAGGCCTTCGGCGCACATACCTACAACTATATCATCAAGCGCATCTTGATTTTGATCAGTCGAGTTCTCGAGCTCCCTGACGATTATTTGTGGAATCTGCACGACCAGAACCAGCCGCTCGGCGCGTCATCTCAGCGATTCATGGCATACTATTTCCCCGATGTCGCTGACACCAACACTGAGCTCGTCAAGGGCAGGGGCCATACTGATTTCAACACGATATCGTTGTTATTCAATCAGCCCATTTCGGCTCTGCAGATTCTGACTCCCGCCAACGAATGGCGCTGGGTCAAGTATCAGGCTGGGACTGTCGTCGTCAACGTCGCCGATGCCTTAGACTGTAGGTTTAGCTTTTTTTTTGGCTTGGAATCTCACTCATAATTCATGGTAGTCTTGACCGGGGGTGTCCTTAAAGCGACGCGTCACCGTGTTATTCGTCCGCCGCTCGACCAGAAAGACTATATACGATACATTCTCATCAACTTTGCTCGAGCAGATTACGACGTGGAGTTGAAGCCTATTGATGAGTCTCCAGTGGTGAGACGAGAGGGCAAGCATGCCTTCCCAGAGCGCGTTGCAGCTGGTAGTAGAGCGCCGACTCAGGGTGAGTGGCTGGCAGAAAGGATCAAAGGCGTACAGAGAAAATTGAGTGAGTGATATCACAGTTGCAGTATTCCTCGACTGACATTTAGCAGACGACGGCGCCGCCAATCCTGGAGTCTCGGCGTACGGCGGCCGTCAGCAAGAAGAGGTGGTCTTGGGCAAAACAGTCAAGTACTACGATTGAGAGCGCTCTCTGGATGTGTTGGAAGTCCCATGTTCCCGTTTCCTTAGTACGACTACATTGACAAGGGCCCGCAGACTGGATCCGTAAATGTTGATAGCGCCAACTGAACTATACATATAGTCATACTATCTTTCCTCCATCCAACTGCTTCCAGCATCATTGACCTTGATTGCTGCTCGCAACGTACCCGCAGAGGGGGTCGTCAAACCCAAAGCGGAGGAAGTCAAACGGATCGACCACGTCGAAGTGCTGAGTTCCGTCCACAGTCGAGCGGACATGCGATTGAGACCAATCTGCAGATTCACTGCCGCTGTCACCTGGGAATCTGGTACGATCAAACAGCCTTTCATTTACGTCGATTAAGGACTTACAGACTCCGGTCTGCCAACAGTTCCACCGGAGTGTATTTTGCCACTGATTCTGTCAGTGTCGTGATTGCTCTCCGAATGCTGGGGCCTTGAACGTTTCCCTATGGGCTGGTTCAGCTTTACGACCTCGGATGCTCTTTCCATGTGTCACCTTTTCGAGCATCTCTACCCAGGACGAGAGTCGAGCAAGGGCTTCCATCCTGGTTGTGCTCTTCTCGGCTGGTAAGAGCAGGACATCTACGCCGCTGCAAGATGAGCACGCCTTGTCGACACTCGGGCAACACTTACGCGGCGACGAAAGAGCAATACATTGAGATGAATGACATCCTGCTAGTACCGAAGACATGATCGAATGAGGTAACAATACGATGAGAGACCAGCGAGTGTTGGATACACGGATGGGTGGCCTCTCTCAGATATGATATGGTCTGGGGGGATAACTGGGAGCGATGAAGTAATATACAGGCGGCACGGTACAGCAAGCTAAAGGTCTCTCAGCTCAGGCTACGTCTTGCGTCGAAGATAAGCGCACTTGACGGCGATAATGTAGGGCGGAGGGCATATTCCTGTGGGCTCTACGGGCTCGAACCTGATCGCAGGGGGCAGCCTCTCCCACCATGTAGCCAACGCCTTCTCGATCTTCGGGAAACTGTCGAGGGCAGCCTGCTGTATAGCGGATCCAGCGCCGTAGATCTCAGTGATGAGGTCGTGGACTATCTGCAAACACAATGAGAGTATGCCCTTCTTGGCACTCACTAGACAAAGTAGAGCATGATGTCGAAACGTGACCACAATGCTCTGAGGCTCAAATGAGTACATCGTCAGTGAGGGAGGGCGATGAACGTTCATGGCGTAGTATGGTTGCCAGATGGCATCATCGTCGACAAACTCTGGGATGGCGTTTGGAGACTGGCCACTCTGGGGAGGGAACGCCGGCTCTCGCCCGAAGGACAAAGAGATGGTTCTGAGCAGTTAGCGTCAGGATGCCGGTTGTGGTCTGATCGCACTTGTCCCAGCAAAACGCTGCTGGTTCAGCTTTCCTGCCGACGAGGGAGTGACAGACTGGGTACATACCAGACCAGAAGAGTTTATCTCGAATGGATTTATCCTCCTTGCTGATGCTGGACGAACTACCGATGCGATCCCAGCAGAGGTGGATTCCCATATCTTGGATCATGCGGAATGCCTAAGCTTATTGAGAGGTTGCCTGGAAGGAAAAGAGCTTACCATGCCAGCATGAAGCCAACCTTGGCTATCTTGACCGACTGCACATTCCCGGCCTGAAAGTACAAGTAATCCCTCTGAGAATTAGCGGGCATTGGGTACATACGTACGAATAGTCGTGACTTTGCTCGGCCCGTCTAGCTCCTGTGCGAGCAATTCCTTTGCCCGCTTTGTAAACATGTCTCCTTGAACTTTCCTCTCATATTCAGACAAGCCGTCGACCATACGCGTACCGCTCGCGTACAACGCCATGAGCAGGAATTCGGAGAAGTATGGTCCGGATAGAGCCATGTCGCCTGTCTTTCAGCGAGTACGTGTATATGTTACTCACGGAGAAATAGCATCCTATCTACGACATTATAAAGCGGTCCTGAGTAGCAGAAGAATGCATCTAGCAAAGAGTTCCCAACTTCCGGAGCGACGGAAACATGCTTGTAGGTTGCCAGAAGTTGAAGGAAAGGCAGATCGGAATGGCTGAAACCTCCATCATCGGCGCTCCTGATTATATTGTTGTCGGGACTTCTCGCTCGACTTGGAGGCAAAGGGTCGCCTTTGGGCATTGACGTAACGCCATAGTAGATGAGCTGAGGGGTGAGCAATCTGACAATCCTAACAAGGCTCCATCGGCCAACGGGAAGACGCTCACCTCCCCTTGACCCCCCCGCCTCACTTTGTAGCTGGTCCCATCAAGCTGCACGTCCCGCAAAGCTACAGCTGAGTCAGATGATTCCCGATCCTTGTTGTCGCTTTCCGAAAGACCATCTGTCAGACTTTGGTGACTGTGGATGGACGTATTCGTTCCTGCAACGCTTTCGAGCGGATTCAACCCCAGTAACCGCTCCAGCCTATCCAGCCTCAACTCCATCAAGTCCGAACCAGGCCGCAATTCGCGCACAGATCGTCTCCTGACTTCAGTCGGCATCCTTTTCAATACATATCAAATACTCACATGTACTCGCAAGTCTCAGACACTTTGCAACATTGACCGCAGGCTGGTCGGCGCCCGTCACAGCCGATTTTCTTCTTGCGACACGGCTAGGACGACGTAAGCAAGTTGTCAGGGGCGATAACAAACCTGGCATGCATTCCCGTACGGTCGCTTCGAGGCCACTCTGGAATCTTTGGGCATATCGCCAATCCGCTCTGGCGCTGACAACAAATTGTAGGATTCTGCGAGAGGCTGTTCTGAGAGTGTGATCGCGGAACTCGCGGAAAAATCTAAGGTGGCGAGGTTTGACCTGTGTCACGGGTTTTAGGGTGTCATGCAAATCTACGCAACAAAAGGCAAGTAGTGCATCATGAGAATGTCTGTTAAGCATCTACAGCAAACGCGTTTCCACCCGCCGCTCGGTCCACCTCCATTTCTGACGACAGGCCCATGACTTCGAAAAACTGTCTGGGCTGCATACCCTGACTTTGCACGTCGTCCTTGCCCGTCTTCTTTAAAACAGCCAGGGACCTGCGGATGGCGTGAAGAGCGGGAATGCAAGTCACAAAGGGGTAAATGGCGACCTTCACGCCCATGTCTGCCACCTCCTGCAACGAAAAATGTGGAGTGGTACCGTTGGGGATGAGGTTTACCAGAAGCTAAGTAGGCGTAAACGCGACGTCTTAGGTCAGTTGACTGATTCTCTTACATGCATGGGGGCAATAGCTTTTACAGTCTCGCGGATCTGTTCCTCTGTTTCGATACCTTCGAGGAAACCCACGTCTGCGCCAGCATCGCGAGCAGCGACCAACTAGCGCGCGATCAGCCAGCAGTAGGAAGGTAGATATCTCAACTCACCCGTTTGATACTCTCATCCAGACCGAAGCTCTGCAAAGCATCTGTTCTTGCGATGATGATCAGGTCGCTTCCGCCCAGTACGCTCTCACGACCCAATACCGCAGCTCGAATACGGCTGGTCCAGACGTCCATGTCTACGAGTTTTTTCCCGATCAAATGGCCACAACGCTTAGTTTGGATCTGGTCCTCCAAGTGAAGGGCAGCGATACCAGCCTGATCGTACGCACGAACAGTACGTGCCACAGCGTTGGGTCCTCCAAACCCAGTGTCAGCGTCGGCAATGAGAGGGACTCGGGGGTCGATATTGGCTATCATCTGTCCATTGGCCACAAAATCAGTGAGGCCTGCAAAGGCGATGTCGGGGAGACCAAGACGGGATGCTGTAGTCGCGGCCCCCGATTGATACTGCAGCGCTGTTTAGTGTGGAATTATAGCAATACTTGGAACCTACCATGCAGGGAAATCCGGCTTCAATTGCCAGTCGTGCAGAGATACCATCGTAAACCCCAGGAGCGGGAATACATCCTGGTTCGGCCAGGAGTTGACGTAGACGGGTGCTCGGCTTCACAAACTCGCTTTGGGTCCTAGTCCCGTTCACACCGTTTCCTGCGGGCATGGTAAATGTATATGGGGATGAGTGGTAGTAAAGTTTAAGAGGCCGGGGTTGGGTGTATGTAGGGCATGACTGCAGCTTTAATAGTAGACGTTGGATCTTCCGTGGCCCGCTCTCGGTCTTCAAAATCGAATGCCGGACGGCCTTGGGGATGAACATTCCGGCTTTTGACTTCTGTAATCATCATTAGGGTTATCTAAGCAATCCGGTATTGATCACCGAACCCCGGCATGCTGGTGCTCCGCGGAACCCCAGGGGGACATCAGTTTAAGATATATGGAGCCGTGCGCCCCTGTCGGCTTCCTCTCTATAATTCCAGAGTGACTAGTCCGATAGTGAGCCATCGTCTACTATGTCTGAGGGCGCCAAAACTCCGGATGGCAAGTATGGAGTCATGAGCGAACACATCGAGCTCGCCGAAACCGAACCGAGGGTAACGAGCATTTCGGAGCAGAAAGAAACGCATCAAGAAACGGATGCCGAAGCAGGCGTCCAGGGCAAAGCTGCTCTCATGAAAGCAGAACGAAGACTGGTTAGAAAACTGGGTGAGTCGACGGCAGTCGATCATAGGTATACGCTTTCGATTTGGACACTGACCCATTGGTGCAGATATTGCAATTCTTCCCTTCTCAGTACTGCTCTATCTTTCTGCTTACCTCGATCGGGGCAATGTTGCCAATGCACGCCTACAGGGCATGGAGCGAGACGTGCTAAGAGGCAGCGATAGCAACTACTCACTCGCCCTCGCCACCTTTTTCATCGCCTACATTGTTTGTTCGATTCCAGGCACATTGATGGCCAAGCAGTTCAATCCCTCTAGGACCATCGCGGTCGGTGCCATGATATGGTCGGTCGCGGCGACTTTGCAAGCAGCTGCGTTTAATCCAGCGGGCTTCTTTGTTGCCCGATTCTTCGTCGGTGTGGGCGAATCCATGTGTAAGTCACGAGAATTATGAAGCGAGCGCCTGATTAATTGCAACAGTCGGGCAAGCTATGGGGTTTCACTTGTCGCTCTGGTACACCAAAGGCGACCTTGCGAAGCGTGTCGGTCTTTTCATCTCTTCGGGTGCCCTCGCGGGTGCTTTTGGAGGTTTAATTGCTTTCGGCATATCCAGCGTTGAGAGGACGTCCATTAAACAGTGGCAGATTCTGTTCCTCATCGAAGGTGTACCGTCCGTAATCCTGGCCACGGCCACTTGGTTTTTCATGCCCAACCGGCCAGAGTCCACTCGGTATCTCAATGAGGAAGAGAGGGAATTATGCCTGAGACGCCTTGGTAGGTCTATCAGCGTCGAATCTCAGCCTGGCATTGCTTGGAAGGGTGTAATCCGTTGCGTCAAGGATTGGAAGGTGTACCTGATGGCAGTCATGTGAGTGCCGACCTTGGATACAGGCTCCAGGTGATGCTGATTCTGAGCAGGTACTCGTGCATGAATTTGACGCTCGCCAGTGTGGGCGGCTTCCTCCCGACCATCGTCAAGGGTTTCGGATACTCCAATGCCCAAGTAGGCTTTGCATTCGGCCTCGACAATTCGTAACACTGATCATCTAGGCTCAACTCCTCACGGTGCCGCCTTATGCAGTTGCGCTTGTGTTTATGCTTTGTCTCACCGCATTCTCCGACTGGAAGCAGGCCCGGGGCTTTCCCGTTGTGGCCGTCTTCATTCTTGGTATAGTTGGCTGGGCCATTCTTCTAGCCGTGCCGGTAAGACCACTTGGTCAGAGCGTACTTGGAACGCTAATTTCACCAGGCTGCAGGGGCATCTCACGCACAATACTCTGTCCGATACTTCGGGTGCTGTTTGATTACCACCGCAGCCTACACCAACATCCCTCTCATCATTTCCTGGCAGGTAAGTCCGTTAAAGACACATGATCCCGGACAATGCTGAAGACAGACAGGCCGCAAACAACCCAAACGAGAGTCAGCGGGCGACGGCTCTGGGCTATCTGTGAGTCTGTGTTCCACCGAGATGTGGGTTGAATACTGATACAAATAGAAACTCCATTGGCCAAGGCCTGTCTCTCGCCGCAGCGTTCTTGTTCCCAAGTGTCGAGGGCCCGCAATATATCAAGGGCTCTATAATCAACATTGCATTCCAGGCACTGGGACTGGTCATTGCTCTCACACTGACAGCCTTCTGTCGCTGGGAGAATAGGCGAAGAGATAGGGAGGAAGGAGGACGACCAGAGCAAGGGGCAAGTCTGGACACGTACGATAAATTCGACTATGCTCCTGGTTAGTCCCCGGTTGTCGAACGCAGTTGACAGTGCTCACTCTCCAGGCTTTCGATACGTGACATAAGCACCCCCCCATCAGTATGTTGGGGGAAAAGCATACCACCGCGACGAGCTCCTTATGAATGAAATTTGTAAATATTAGTCACGAGTCTCATCTCGAAGATGCAAGCAATGGTCGAAGTGAGGTTCACTACAGTGCAAGCAGGAACCCGCCAGGCTCTCGGCCCCCGTGCGCCTAAGGTCTTATCTCGATCCCATCGGTCATATCCGAAGACGGTCCAGGTCACATCCACATATCCACATCGTATTCCCTCCCGAATTTTGTAGCTTGGCCAGATACAATATATGGCAGTATGGGCTCTCCCTCAACAACGCCAGGCTGCTTTGGCGCCTTCTTCCGTCAGCAACACAGAACTGACTCACGGACGACAAGTGCGGCAGATCTATCGCGCATGAAACCCACAGCCGTTCCCGTTCAATCCAGCCACGGACTCCTAGAGCCATGCATATGTCATGAACGGGTGATCAACCATCCGTTCTATCCGAGACATCAAGAGGATCTTCCTGCCTATCACAGCATTCGCACGACGTTCAATGCGGATGTGAGCATATCGACCGTTGGCTTTGCTGACCACCTTCAGGCGAAGAAGACCATCGTCGACGAGATTGCGAAGCACACAGATGAGCTCATGGTAATTCAGTCGTACCTCTCGGACAACCCCGAGATCAATTACCAAGAGCACAAGGCCCACGACAAGCTCACATCGTACCTCGAGTCAAAGGGTTTCAGTGTGGAGAAGCATTTCCTCCTTCCGACGGCTTGGCGTGCGACCTTCGTTCATGGCAAGGGCGGCCGGACATTTGGCTTCAATTCGGAAATGGATGCTCTTCCAGGGATTGGACATGCCTGCGGACACAACCTGATTGCGGTATGCGGGATTGCTGCCTTTATGGGCGTGGCCAAGGCGTTGGTAGCACACGATATCCCTGGGAAGGTCATCCTCCTTGGGACGCCGGCTGAAGAAGGTGGCGCTGGGAAGGTTGCTTTACTCGACAAGGGCGGATGTGAGCGCTAGCCCAAGCTGTTACTAAAAAATCACTTATCTTTCCAGACGAGGGCATTGACGCGTGTATGATGAATCACCCTGGTGGCCACCAGGCCGGCGCAGGTAGAATCGCCCCTACCATGGCAATGCAGCTCATTTGGGTCGAATACACCGGAAAAACCTCGCACGCGGCCAGTGCTCCTTGGGACGGTATCAATGCGCTTGACGCCGCTACGCTCGCATACGCGTCCATATCGGCGATGCGGCAGCAAATCAAGCCTACTGACAGGTACGTCTCAAGACGGGGGGATTCTCGTTAGCTAACTCTCAAAGGATACATGGAATCATCACGAATGGAGGGCAAGCGCCGAACATCATCCCTGAGCACACTCAGATGAAGTTCTTCGCTAGAGCTGTGAATGTAGCAGCGTTAGACGAGCTGCTGAAGAAAATCCTCCCGATCTTTGAGCAAGCCTAATCAGAATGGCACTTACCATTTCAGCTGACGACTCTAGTGCTGCAGCCAAAGCTACCGGCTGCCAAGTCAAAGTCTGGACCGAGAGTATGCAAAAGGACCTCAACAATGTCCGGCCGTTGGCCGCAAGTCCCAATACATCGATTGCTAGACGCCGAACTGACATGCTTATAGGAGGAATACGCCGCAGCAATGGGAGAGCTGTTCAATATTCCAGTAGATCTGCACTTTGAGTTGGAGTCTGGTGGCTCAACGGGTCAGTACAGACTCTTTTAGACAGGCTGACAGAACCACAGACTTCGGAAACGTCACCTATGCCATGCCAGCTTGCCACGTCAGTTTTTGCGTCTATTTATGGGTACAGTCGCTGAAGGAAGCAGCCCATGTTCGGAATCGACCACGACCCAGCTCGCGCAAACCACACTCCCGAGTTCACTGCTCGAGCCCGAACTCCCGGCGCTCACAAGGAAGCGATGAAAGCCGCTGCTGGTATGGCGTGCGTCGGTATGCGCTTCCTGGGAGACAAAGCCTTCGCCGATGATGTAAGCTCCTCTAAGTGTCTTTGCTTACTAGTGTAGACAAAATCGAGCTGGAAGAAAGCTGTGGAGAACTAGTGGTAGGAACAGAGAATTGTACCTCTCAATGGCCTGTCAAATGGCATCCGATTGTCTTTTGTCGCCAGTCTTCATTGTTAGAGGATACCCAGTGGAGTCAATGCAGCCACATAGTACTGTTGCGACGACCGATTGGCGGGTCCCACTCTAGGAAAGACGGTGGCACGCTTTTCCGTTCTCCATGCTGATAGATTGGCTGTCGGTGGTGTCAGGGGCTGGTTAAACTGCTACTCCCAGCGGTAGTGTTGCATAGATCGCTCCCGCCCTAGAGAGATATTTGTTCACTGAGTAATCTCTCATAAATCCCGTAGCGTAGTCCAAGATCCCCGAAGGAGTCTCTGCCTTAGTGTCGATGGATCTTCTAGTTACTCTTCAGGTTCACTCGAGGTTTGCTAGTTGCTCTTCAAGTTCACTCAACGGTTTTTAGAAGATCCCGAGCAGTGGAAGGGATCACGAGGCACCAGCCAAGACAAATTGAAAAATTTCGATGTGTATCAACCACTTCAACGTTTCTTCTCCATGTAAAGACGGACCCGAGGGCAACCTTCGGGCTTGGCCGAGTCGCCAAAGTTACATGTACCGATACTTCTTGCTCCGCTTTTCCGTGACACGCAAACATGTAAAGCCGCATTCCCAACCTCCCTGCCCCTCCCTAACTATCATGACCACCAACGCTGAAAGTCCATGGGGCCCTTCTGTGCTCCCGAACAAGTGGCAACGATCATACTGGCAGCGAAGCGTTGGGGACGAATCCCTACTGCACCACGGACGAGAGGATTCGCTACCTGATTCAGCTGATGTGGTCATTATCGGCAGTGGGCTGTCAGGTGAGTGCTCGATCATCTGCCAAGCTGAACGCACAGGGGCTACGACTGCCTACCATCTGTTATCTGCAGAGGCTCGACCGCGGACGGTAGTCTGCTTGGAAGCACGTGAACTGTGTTCTGGTGCTAGCGGACGCAACGCTGGGCATTGCCGGCCTGACGCGTTTCGCGGGTTTGCAGACTACGCCAAGATACATGGAGAAGTCGAAGCCCGGAAAATAATTGCGTCGGAGCGTATAACTCTCGACAAGTAGGTCCTGGAGAACTTTTACTGTTCACCCTAGTGCTGATAATCATAGGGTCGTGCAGTATGTCAACGAGCATGAAATCGAGTGCGAGCTTACATTGCGACCCACCGTCGACCTCATTCTCTCCAAAGAATTTGAACGATATGTGGATACCTCTTTTCAGTTGGCAAAGAACGCTGGAGTCGATGTTCAGATGGTCAAGCGTCTCGGTCAGGACGAGACCCGAGACGTGAGTCGTTATCCCTGATGCTGATTGCTTATCTGCAGTATACTGGGTCACCAATAGCCTTAGGTTCGTATGTTTGGCCCGCGGCCTCCATTCACCCACTCAAACTTTGCCTTGGGGTGCACCGGAAAAACATGGCGCTGGGTGGCTACTCTCTATATACCCATTGTCCGGTTGTGTCGGTTGCAAAGGATTGTGACAGTTGGCTCGTCAGCACCGTCCGTGGACAGATCAAAGCCGGCAAAGTCGTATTCGCGACCAATGCGTATACATCATTACTGCTACCGGAATTGGCGAAGATGATTGAGCCCTGTTCAAGTATGTCGGTCATGAGCGGGCTTACACTGACGTCTAGTACACGCCAGCAAGGTCGCACAGGCACCATCTGAAGGAGCCCCTCTTGAGCCTACGATGTCTCTTCGATTCTCCCTTGATAGATTCTATTCCTAGTGAGCTGACCTGTGTCACTTCGTGATCCGCAAATATGAATTTTGTAGCGCCCCTCAGCCAGATCGCTCGGCCGTGCTTGGCATTGCGGCGCAGTTGTTTCCCAACAAGTCTATGGATGACTCGGCGCCCAGTGCCGAGGTGGAGGAGGCAATATTTGGCTCGATTCTTCAAGTCCTCCCAGACCATGGTTACACAACCAATGCCGGGATACCAGTACAGGGCCATGGAGGATACGAGTATTCCTGGCTGGGCGTTGTCGGCATGGTGAGCTATTTTACTATACATGATAGCTGACGGAGTCAAGACCCCCGACAGAGTTCCTTTGGTTGGGCAGCTACCGGGGAAAGATGGCTTATTCATCATTGCTGGAATGGGAGGACATGGAATGGTCAGTCATCTCCTATAGGTTGGCTGATGTGTACAGGCGCGTATCTTTCACTGCGCTCCAACGCTCGCAGAGGTCATGCTTGGCGGTCAATGGGATCCTACCCTCCCTGCTGTTTATCAGCCCTCCCCTGACCGGCTCCAACGGGAATTTGAGACGGCCAGCGATTGAAAAACTGTTCAACATGCATGTTAACATTTTGCGTTCCTATGTCCTCCAGGTTGTTCCAGAATCTATGAGGTCTTGCATCATGTTTGAAAAGATGTCATCTCCTGTCACCCACCCATCATTGCCACTATCTAGAGTGAAACCTTCGTAGAGCCAGGTAGGATCCGCCCGCGTCGATGGAATGGGTGCAGTAGGGACGCCAATGTCAACCGGCGCGGTATTTGTCAGCTCGCTGTTGTCGTTCCCTGGAACGCGCACGCTAGATGTGACAGCATTGGGCCCAATGAATTTTGCCAAATCGGCCCCTAGGGCTTCCGTGCTGAATGCGCCAGGTAGCCAGTCTGCGCAAAGGGACAGCGCTGCGACAACGGCCCGTCCAGCCTCCCAGAATGTGTTCGCTGAGGTTAGTTCGGCCTCGATCTCATACTTACAAAGCTCTCTCATGTTTGCAAACTATGAGGCTTAAGCGTCAATCAGGCAAGCCAAAAGTCGTGCTTACCATGCGGTCGATGCTCTGGCGGACTCCTGGAGATATGTCGCGATTCTGGTTTTGCTCTTCCACTGCTCTCATAAAGAAGATTGTGGTAGTGGAAAACATGATGTTGACTGCCGATGCTCAGCTCTTGGTCTTCTCTTCACCTACTGAGGGTCCCAGGTCCGTAGCGAAGCGAGTGATACAGCTCGTAGAGCTGACTGTCAGTGTGGCTCGAATTCGAGGGAGGCTTACACGAAGAAGTTGGAAGATACGATCTGCTGCTTGATTGCACTTGTGGGCGGGGGAAGGCGATGCAGTCATATCCGTGCGATAAAACGGTCGGTACAGAAAAATGGTGATCAAGCGGTATACCATGTGGAGGATGAGGATGTGTGGCAAGGGGCACGTTTCTGGGCGGGAGATAGAACTTGGCAGATCCTCCTTCCATTTCCGGAGCTGCACGGAGAGCTCCTGTGCGCGTTCCTCCTGTTTGGAATTTGGCTCTGCCGTCGGGTACCTTACAAGTCACTCGAAGACTCTGCACACGAACATCTAGCCCACTCACAATGTGACGCTCACTTCCGCATATATCTTCGCCAGCTTGACAGACCAGTGAAAGACAGTCGAACGCAAAGACGGCAGTCCATTCAGGGTATATCCCATAGTTGTAGTCGCATCTCTGTGCCAAGAGGGCGCCGTCCAGGGAAATGTATCAGTCTCCTCGTCAATTTCTGGAAGATCGATGACTGGGGTGCCGATGAGAGGCGGCCGCCCGGCCGCAATTGATCGGAGCTGGATAATGAGCCTTAGCGGTGACACAGTACATACTATATCATACAGATAGACTGCCCAGAAAGCATTGTCACGGAGGCGTTTCTCCTCGGCAGTCACCTGGAGGTGCGCCACGTACCATCCACACGGGACATTGATTCCCAACTACGAGCCGGTCAGCTGGAGGCGGATGACGATACTTGCCACTTGACTAAGTGCAATTGCAGATCCGAAGTTCATGTAACCGTACGAGGCGTGACCCATCGGAGGCTCACTCACGCTTCTGCAACATTGGTCAGCACTTGTTCATCGGCAGGACGTACGTAGCATAGAGATTAACCGCCCTCATCGTGCTCAATGTCGGCGAATTGGACTCGTAAAGGGCTAGAATGTGGCAATGCTGCATGAAAGTACTCTTGTATCGCTCCAAGGCCTCTGGCCACTGTGAACGTCCGTAGTACATTCCCATGAAGAGGACTACGCAGTGGAGAAGTGGCGAGTAATGTGGCGTCCGTCGGGGTGGTTTCGGGAAGACTCCGACCATGTTACAAGTGATCAGGTCACGCATGAAGGGCGGAAAGTCCACAGTCATACACCATGGCGCCCAATAGCTAGCAAAATGCTCAAGGGCTCGGTCGTGGATCTCTCGGGTTATATCAAGCGATGGTGGCAGATTCTGTGCCCATTCGAGCCTTGGCGGTTCAAAACCTTGGGCATAATCGGCAAAAGAGCCACCACTGGGTGATGGGGTGAGCGGACGTGTGTCAGCGGCACTTGGAAGATGGGTAAATATTGAGGTCTCCCCAAACTGCAACAGGCGACCTTCTTCTCCCCGACGCTGCGATTCTGAGTTGACATACAATGCGTTGTGAGATACACACCTGCAGACGCTCAAATTCGCTCTTCTGCGATCGCAGCGAGGCAAACGGCCCTGCAACCTTGGGGCCAGTGGGAGCCGACTTGTCCGCCGACGAAACCTCACTGTGATCCAGTCCTGGGGAGCAGATATCTTGGGATACAGGGCTGGACGCAGGAATTGATTGGCCGGGAACGTCGGGGGCCATCTGATCGATAACGGAGGAAGTCAAGAAGCCTGGATGTCGCCACGACCACCCAAGGGGTGACGGATCATGGACCTCACCGACCCCTCCGTCAAAAATCAAAGGTAGGTGCAACGATGATGGATGGCCGCCATCCGTCATCGACATTTCACCGTCCAATGTCAAAGACGGTTGCAGTGATGATTGCTGGGCGTGACCTGCCATGGAGAGCCTTGGCTCCGAGCTTGATGGAGGTGGTATAGAACTCGACGACACTAGAGGGCATGGATCATCAGGTTCCATCTGCTCAAAGATGCCATGTTTGCGTAGAAGCTTGTCCATTGATGCCAGCTTAGCGAGCAGAGTTTCATGATCGACAACCGATGATCTATGATGAATAATCAATGATCGTCTTCACCTGAAAGCTCACACTCTCTTGTCTCTATGTCCACTGTAAGCACATTCGACCTGCACGCGTACGCAGACCTCGCATGGATTCTGCCCATCACATCGGATCTTCCTGCCAACGTCAGATTTCGGAGTGACCGGGCATTACCTCTTTCGGCATCTCTCACATGCTCTCGAGGTGTGTACGCGTCTCCGCTTCTGCGAGTAAGTCTGGGAGTGCGGACTTGACGGAACGTCACGGGTGGATGTGTGCGGCGAGTTGGACATGTGGGGATGAATGCGTAGGATGTTGGGGATGTGTTGGATGTGAAATAGGTCAAGCGCTCAACTCCGCCGCTAAGAGTCATTAACGGGTTCGCGGACCGAACCGGGACCTAAACGGAACACTTGCTTTGCTCTATTCCCTAACCACTACGATATACAGTCCACTTATAGCCCGAGCGATGGGACGCCGGTCAGCACTGAGAGACGAAACCTCACATTGGGTGGAACAGCTCGTCTCTATCAACCAGCGCCCACCAGTGCGTTCACTGGATCGCCATGCCGATCGCTCTCAAGCCGACTGAGAAGGTTAAAATCGTGATTGACCGAGGCGGAACTTTCACCGTGAGCACCTCTGTTGTTCGGCTGGCTGACAAACAGGATGTCATTGGAATGACCCAGTCTCGTGGAGACTGTCTCATAAAGCTTCTCAGCGTGGATCCCAACAAGTGAGTGACTGGACGGTAAACCAAGCTGATCCTGCAGCTATGCAGACGCGCCAACCGAAGGTGTGCGACGGGTCTTGGAGTGGTTTACAGGAAAGACGCTCCCTAGGTCGGACGTAATTGATACGTCCGCAATCGAGTATTTAAGAATGGGAACGACAGTCGCGTGAGCCTACTCCTGCTGACGCTACTGAGCCTATTAGGACAAATGCTCTGCTCGAAAGAAAGGGCGAGCGCTGTGCCCTGTTGATTGTGAGCACCACGCTTGGCTTGTAAGCTGACTATACGTAGACCAAAGGTCACGGCGACTGTCTAGAAATTGGAACACAGAGGCGACCTGCCTTGTTTGATCTTGCCATCAAGAAGGTTAGCCAGACGCCTAGTGCCAGCGAAGGAATGAGAGGCTCATAGACGTAGCCCGAGGTGCTCTATTCCAAGGTCGTTGAGGTCGACGAGCGCATCGTCCCCGATATGCCAGAACTGGGCGAGGACATTGTCGGAGGTGTTGATGAAGGCGGATTCTTGGTAGATGGAGTGAGTGGCAAAAAGATGCGCGTTCTACAACAGATCAGTGAGTCGACCAACCCTGTATGAAGTCTGATCGTCTAGACGTCGGCCAGGTTACGGCCGACTTGCGTTCTCTCCACCAGGATGGTTTCCGATCTGTCGCCATTGTCTTCGCCCATTCGTATATCTATAATGGCCATGAGAAGCAGGTTGAGAAACTCGCCCGCAGTGTTGGGTTTGACCACATCAGCGTTAGTTCTGATCTGCAGGCGATGATCAATTTATACTCTCGAGGGTCATCGGCAACTGCCGACGCCTATCTGACCCCGGAGATCAGACGCTACCTAGACGGTTTCACCTCTGGCTTTGAGGAGAAGCTCCAGTCAGACGCTTGCAGAGTTTCCTTCATGCAATCAGATGGCGCGCTTACCGACTTCCGCTCTTTCTCGGGTCTCAAGGCAATCCTATGTGAGTCTTCACTGGCTGTGACAGGCTGATGAGGAAGCGGGACCAGCCGGCGGCGTGGTTGGTTTTGCCAGGACGTCTTATGATCCTCGGAACGGTGCCCCAATCGTCGGCTTTGATATGGGTGGCACTTCGACCGATGTCTCTCGTTATTCTGGAAGCCTAGAGCACGTCTTTGAGACCACCACTGCTGGAGTATCCATCCAAACGCCACAACTGGATATCAACACAGTGGCGGCTGGTGGTGGGAGTATTCTCTTCTATCGTAATGGACTGTTTCATGTTGGTCCGGAGTCTGCTGGAGCTCATCCAGGCCCAGCTTGCTACAGGTTAGCTTCCTCCCAACACGAGGTCGTGGGGCCAATGCTGAGGATACTACAGGAAGGGCGGTCCTCTGACGGTGACCGATGCCAACCTCCTCCTTGGGAGACTCCATATTGACTCGTTCCCAAAAAGTAGGACCCTCGTTTAAGTACTCGCTGACACTAGTCTTTGGGCCAACCGAGGACATGCCTCTTGACCTTGAGGTTGTCAAAGAGAAGTTCAGGTCTCTTACAAACCACATTAACATCGAGAATGGCAGCTCACTCAGTGAGGCTGAGGTGGCGAACGGCTTCATCAATGTTGGTCAGTATCTGTTTCTTTTCCCAGACATATGCGGAGCTTACTTTACGGCAGCTAACTCGGCCATGGCACGACCCATCCGAGCCTTGACCGAGCAACGGGGGTTTAGAACCTCCGACCACAATCTGTCCTGCTTTGGGGGAGCCGGCGGTCAGCACGCGGCTGCACTTGCAGCACTGCTTGGCATGTCGTTGGTAATCGTACACAAGTGAGTCATCTCTAGCTTCGTGCCAACCGAAACTAAACCGCAATCAGGTTTTCGTCGGTCCTCTCCGCATATGGGATGGCCTTGGCCGATATTGCCGTAGACGTCAGTGAGGCGTCAGTGCTTGTATACTCGTCGGATATCCTGCCGGATCTCTCCGAACGATTCGCTGTACTCCAGGCGCAAGCTCTTGATAAGCTCCTGGTCCAAGGCGTTACAGAGGACAGCGTCACTTACGAGCGTTACCTGAGCCTGCGCTTCACGGGGTCCGATACCAACATTGTCGTGCCTGAACCCAAAGATGGTGACTGGGCCACCGCCTTTGTTCAGAGACATCTCCGGGAGTTCGCCTTTGTGCTCGACGCAACCGTCGAGATCGACGGTATACGTGTGCGAGGTGTTTCCAAGGGCGATACCTCTTTCGACGAGTCTGCTTCAACCTGGGTAGACGAGCTCAACTCGCTTCCAACGCTAGCAGATGCTGCACCGTTTGCCACCAGTCAAGTATATTTCGAGGACCTCGGCAACTATGTCAATACCCCGCTGTACCGCTTGGACGTCTTGGCCCCTGGTACTGCAATTTCAGGTCCAGCAATCATCCTTGATGCCACACAGACACTTTTGATCCATCCTCATAATACCGCCCGCATTCTCAAGGATCATGTCATGTGAGTCTCAGGCGAGATCCGTGACGTATCCTGACAGATCTTTTGCAGAATCGACGTGGGACTGGGAGCCAAAAAGCTGCTCGATACTAAAGTTGCGGACCCAATACAACTTTCCATTTTTGGGCACAGATTCATGGGGATCGCCGAGCAGATGGGTCGGACCTTACAAAAGACCTCGGTCTCACTACAGATCAAAGAGCGTCTAGAGTAGGTGCAGAATTTTGGAGGTTACGCCAGAATAACGAAAATTAGCTTCTCGTGTGCTATCTTTGGACCTGACGCATCACTCGTGGCCAATGCTCCGAACGTCCCTGTTCATTTAGGATCGATGCAGTACGCTGTGGCTTATCAGGCCGAGAAACACAAGGGTAGTCTTCGACCTGGAGACATTATCGTCAGCAATCAGCCCGAGGCTGGTGGTTCGCATCTCCCAGATATCACTGTATGTCGCAAATATACCTGCTACCAGAGTGCTAAACAATCAACAGGTCATGCAACCGGTTTTCGAGACTGGCACCGACGAGATCGTGTTCTGGGTTGCCGCGCGCGGCCATCACACTGACATTGGTGGCCTTCACGGCTCGTGCATGCATCCAGACATCATTGAACGAGACCAAGAAGGAGCAGTCTTCGAGTCGACATTCCTAGTACGGGATGGGATCTTCAACGAAAGCGAAGTAATCGAGAGATTCAAAATGGCTGGCCAGTATCCCGACTGCCTACCATCCCGTCGCCTGGATCACAACCTCTCTGACCTGAAAGCCCAATGCGCCGCCTGTGCTGTAGGTACTGCTCAGATCCATGCATTGTTTGAAGAGTGAGTGTCTGCCAAGACTTGGTAAAACTAATCCCTCGTAGGTATGGGAAGGCAGTTGTACACTTTTACATGCGTGGTAAGCTGGATGATATTCGGTGGTGGAAATGGCTTCACTGACGGTCTATTTAAAGCGATTCGTGACAACTCAGAACTTGCAGTGCGAAACTTCCTCAGGACGAGGGCTGGACAGATCCTCAATGCAGAAGAGCGAATGGGTGGGTAATTCGATCTGTAACTGATCGCTCACATTGCCAGACGACGGAACTCCTCTTCGCCTAGAAGTTACTATCAACCAGGACGATGGCTCGGCCAAGTTTGACTTTACGGGCACCGGGGAGGAGACTCTGGGCAATTACAACGCTCCTGAGTCGGTCTGCCGTTCAGCTCTGACGTACGCCCTACGAGTATTGATTGGGACGGATATGCCGCTCAATGCTGGTGTCTTGGCCCCTATTGAAATTGTGATCCCCAAAGGCTCGATCTTGTCGTGCAGTGAAGAAGCTCCTGTCTATCTCGGGTCGGTCTTGTCACCCAATTTTGCTACTATTGCTAATGGTGGACAGGAATGGCGAGACCTCGCAAAGGGCGGTGGACCTCATCTTCAAAGCGTTCGAAGCTTGCGCGAATGGCCACGGCTCCATGAACAGTGAGCCGTAGATTCGCTTGGGGTAGCTTGTACTAACCCGTTGCTTCAGCCTCTCTCCTTGTGTACAAGAAGGATTCATGGGGCGATTCTACCTGCGGAGGGGCAGCCGCTGGACCTGGTTTTGATGGAGCATCGGCCGTACACGTTAATGTAAGAGCGTATGAAACACGCATGCCAAGCTTCATTGACTCGAAAATAGATGACAAACACTCGTATCGGAGACACCGAGATTCTCGAAAGCCGATTCCCTGCGATTCTTCGAGAGTTCAGCATCCGCCGAGGTTCAGGCGGTGTGGGTGTTCACACGGGCGGGTGTGGAATCACAAGGATCTACGAGGCGCGAGCTCCAATGGATGTATATCATGCAGGGGAGAGACGGGTCGTGGAGCCTGCTGGTCTTCACGGCGGAGGACCAGGCGAGCGAGGCTCGTCATTCTGGAACAAGAAGATGAAGAACGGCATGTTCAGAATAGTGCGGACGAAACCCGCGGCTTACGTTCGGTCAGTTTTTTACGTGTCCTTTCCTGGTATCGGCTGATATTCTCAGCCTCAAGGCGGGCGAAGCATTCATCGTCAACACCGCAGGCGGAGGCGGTTACGGCGCCTTGACCATTGATAATGAGGCCATTACGAGAGCTCCCTATGGACCCACAGAGGGGTTGGCGGAGCATTCGATTTATAGCCACTCGCAACCAAGAGGCAATGGCAGCCTGCAAAGAGATTCAGATATAGATTTCTGACCGAGATTTGTTTGTTAGAAAATGGGCATGTAGTGTTTGCTTAGCTTCATCGGGATCGCGGTGCGCCGACTCCGCGATTCCGAATTGGACAACTGTGAAATGTATTGTCATCAGGTTGTAAAATGACACTTTTGGCACTCCTGGCAATCAACGACCACGATGCCGCGCTCACTTTTCGATGTTTCCACTGACTATGCGCCAGGCGACCCCCAGAAGTGCAGAAGTATGTCTAGAAAAAGTGAACCTTTGCTGACTGGTGAGCCCGAGAGGGCCTATTTCCCCCCTACCCCCAGCCCAAATCTGAACTAGGGATATATCGCCTCCTGTCACCAACCGCTGCAGGTAGTTGCTCCGTTGTGGTGTAGCTAACAGCCAGTCCGTGTGTCACCCCTATGTCTCGGAGCGATGTCAATTGGTGACCAATGGCCCGGGTTCATGGGGACTTCGCTGGCCGGCAAAGAGGCTTTCGAGTTTCTGGACTGCTACAAGTACATCATCAAAGCCGGACATGGATAGAACTGACTAAGAGTAGGGATCTAGGTGGCAACTTCATTGACACAGGTTCGCGTAGCACCCTGTGAAACTGAGGACGACTGCTGAGACTCGCAGCCAACAATTACCAGGACGAGCAATCTGAAATGATCATTGGCGAGTGGATGGAAAGTCGTGGAATTCGAGACGAGATTGTCCTAGCAACGTCAGTCAATAGAGTAGATATCTGAGCTGGTGCTGAGTACCTCAGAAAGTACACCTCTTTTGCCCTAGATCGTCAGGGGGTTAAGTTTGACGGCATTGGCATCAACTTTTGCGGAAATCACAAGAAGAACCTCATGCTCACTGTGAGCCTCAAGCAGACGAGGGATGAGTTTTGCTGACAATAATAGGTAGAGTCATCTCTCAAAAAGGTAATTCATACCACGATCTTGCTGATCGCAGCTTCGAACTACCTATATTGACTTGCTTTACGTGCACTGGTTCGACTACACGACCAGTATTCCAGAATTGATGCAAAGCCTCAACGACCTCGTTCGCTCGGGTAAAGTCCTATATCTCGGAGTCTCGGACTCTCCCAGTACGTGTGAAGCCCTCCTACAACGCTGAATGCACACAGGCTGGGTGGTCGCGCAGGCAAACGAGTACGCCCGAGCTCACGGCCTCGCTCAGTTCGTCATTTAGTAAGTCCGGATAGTATGGCAGAGCTGAAACGTAAGTCAAGGAGCCTGGAACCTCATGATGAGAGATATGGAACGCGACATTATCCCCATGTGCCGAATGAATGGAATGAGCATTGCTCCCTTCTCGGTCCTGGGCTCGGGCAAGTTTAAGACCCTTGCGGAGCTCGAACAAAGAGCGGGAACATTGCGGGCAGGGACTGGACCAACGGAAGCACAAATCAAGATGTGTAGCATTCTTCAAGAAATTGCTGATGAGCTGGGAGGGCATGTCAAGCTGCCCCACGGTAAGTTCACAAGACTACTTGGAACTGAATCAGCAACAGTGGCGTTAGCGTGGGCTAGGCAGAAGGTCGGCTACTGCTTTCCCATCATCGGAGGAGCAAGCATTGCCAACTTGAAGTCCAATGTCGAGGTGAGGCGCCTCCAGATACAAGGAGATAGAGCACTCAACCCACCTTGCAGGCCCTCAAGCTGGTGCTTTCGGATTCCCAGATGGAAAAACTCGAAGCTGCTCAGTCTTTTGATTGGGGCTTTCCCTACGCTGGATTTGGCCGTGACCCCCATTATCTCCCCTCAGGAGAACCGAACAGCGTGTCCCTGAAATGCGTGAGTAGGCGGTCGCGTACCTCAGCTGCTGAACCATGTCAGTCTGGCCATGTCAAATTTGTCAGCATGCCTTGACCGTGGGCTACGACCAGGAAGACTGTTTTGGACACCCGATGTCTTTTGCGATTGAATAATGATAGCCCAGTTTTCAGAGGACATACTTTAGTGGATGCATGAAATACGTTGTGAAGAACATAGTTGATTGATATTGCAAGGTGCTAAGAGAGTCGACGGTCAAGATACTCGAGTATCATACTCTACGAGGCGAATGGCCGAGCCGAGCCGAGCTTATCTTTATGCCGGACATAGGCTCGGCAGGCACCGGCAGGCACCGTCATAAACCCTGCAGGGTTAGCGTGATCGGATTAGCGGACCTTGAAAACACAGTCGGGTTCGCGGAAAAGATCTCCCCCCATTCCGTCCAGTATGCTTGTGATTCCGTAACCCGTTGCCTACATATGTGGGCGAGATAGGGGCGATAAGACCCCGCACAGTCTTTCGCTCGTCAGCATGGAGGACAATTCAGAAAAGACAGAGCCATCTACGGGAGTTACCGTAGTAGCTCTCGAGGCGACCATAGGAGATGACGTAGACGAGTACGAGCAAAGAGCTCTCCAGCTCGGCACTGTTGTCGAAATAACGGCAGAAGAAAAGGAAGAGGAGCGGAAGCTTTTACGCAAGATCGATCTGCATATGATGCCTCTTCTCATGATCAGTAAGTGCTCCCCGATGTTCCGGTGCTCATGACGTGGCAGCGTTTGGAATGCAGTACAGCGACAAGATTGGTATCAGCTCAGGAGTCGCTTTTGGCTTTGCAAAAGACACGCATCTAGTAGGCCAACAGTATGCCTGGCTATCGACTGGATTGTGAGTGACAAAAATATCTCACGGAGTATGAGTACTGATCAGAATAGTTACCTTGCCATGCTGATCTCCGAATTCCCCGTCAATTGGTTGATGCAACGTTATCGCATTGACCGGATCCTGTGTTATGCCGTTTTTTTCTGGGGTGTATGCGTCTTTGGCATCGCCGCCTGCAACAATTTCACTCAACGTGCGTGCTCCATGGTATTCTAATGATCACTGCTCGACGCTGATACCCGGCCAGTCATGGCTGTGAGAACCCTGCTTGGAATCGGGGAAGCTTGTGTCAATCCAGGCTTCCTGATCGTGATCAGTGCGTGGTATAAGAAGGATGAGCAGCATTTCCGCTCGATGCTGTTTTTGTGCGTTGCGCCCAATGACTCATCTGTTCTACCTGACGGAAACTTTAGCATGATGGACGCCTTTTTTGCCCTGTGGATCCTCATGGTCTTCTATGGCCTCGGGGTCGACTCCACCAAGATTCAAGGGTGGAGAAGTATCAATCGTGAGGAGGATGTGCTTCTGTACATGGGCGCCGCTGATGGTCTCAGTGTTCTTGGGGGCCGTGTCGGTGGTTTGGAGCGCCGTCCTTATCTTCTTCCTCGGAACTCCAAAGACTGTCCGCTGGTTGACTCCAGAGGAGAAGGCTCGTGCACACGCTCGTTTGGTGGCAAATCAACAGGGCGAGTCCGAATCTGGCGTTAGGGTTAAGTGGAGTGAGGTTCGGGAAGCCTTTGCGGACCCCATGTCCTGGTTCAATGTCGTCTTTGGCCTCCTGTACTGCATGTCCGCCGGAGGTGAGACTAAGACTATGGATCTTTGGTTTTCGAATTAACAAGTTTGTTAGGCATAGCAGCATTCTCTTCTTACATCCTACAATCATTTGGCGCTACTGGGGCTCAGAGCATCGCCTATCAAATTCCTTGGTATGGATGCCAATTTCTTGGCGAGGTTATAGGCTCCTGGGTCATTTACAAGAACCCCAAAAAGGTCAGTCGCCGTGGAAGGTCAGCGTTGATGCAGACCGCTGAACTTGGCACACAGAATTGGAACCTCATTATCTGCATGATCTGTCAAGCTCCGGCACTGGCCGGTATATTACTTCAAGCTCTATTGAACAATGACCACAAGTGGGGACGGATTGTAGGGTTCTGGATCGGAGGATTTTTTCCACCTTCCATCTTCATCGTCTGGTCGCAAACTGGCCTGAACGTTGCGGGTCGCACCAAAAAGAGCGTTGTGCAAGGCATGGTTGCAGCCACCTTTGCGGTCGGTTACGTGAGTCAAGCCTGAGCCGTTCAAGTGCTTACCTTACAGATGATCGGACCGCAAGCCTTCCAGGCAAAGGACGCACCTGGATACCGGCCAGGTCTTTACTTCTGCGCTTCCTGCTACGGATGCCTTACCATCTGGTCTTATGTCTGGCGCTTCTGGGTAGCTAGGGAGAACGCCAGGCGGGACCAGATTGTTGCCGCGTCAGGAATGGATGCGAAGGCTGCTGAACTGGAGGGTCGTATTAATGCATTGAAGGGCATGACCGACCGTCAGGTGAATCTAAGCGTCACTATTTCCTGGGAGCAAGGCTGATGATGCGAACAGAACATCCATTTTCGCTACAAATATTAAACTAGAGGCTTGGAGCTGGATTGAACGATCCGCATGAATACGAAATAAGGACGCTGGCTAGACTCGAAGAGTCTAATCAGGGTGAAAGTGGCAATAATATCTATGATCGGTGAGAAGTTGGCGCCCTGTGGGATGGTATTGCGATACTTTTAGGCAGATAGCTGTGGATTCAGAGGTTGTAATTTTACATAGTATTTCGTAGTTTTGGGAGACGAGATAGAATGGATCCCATCGCTGTATAAAGTAACAATGTTGATGACCAAAAAGCTTAAATGCGCACCGTTAGGAGATCGCACTCAGGATGTCATAAGCGGTTCCAGCCGAGCTCACTTCTGTACGCATCATTTTCGGTCCGACTTGCGTATCAGCAGTACCTCCTGTAGGCTGCTGGACAACGCTCGTGAAATGCTTGAACGAGAGATCCCGTTACATGAACTGTGTCTGGTCAACTGAACATGATATTAGTAATGATCTAAGTGTCAGTCCACACTGTCTGCAGTCAAGTAGCATATGTCTTAGTCTAATTATTATAATTTTCCCAGCCTCGCAACCTAGAAGGAGTGTTCCTTGTATAACGTCACCTCATCCAGTACGGATGAGTTGGCACTCGCGATGAATTGATGCGTCAAATGCGTTCGGTTATGGAACGTCAATCTTGACCAGCCGAATGTCACGTCGTTTTGTACGGCAGAGTAATAGGTGGCATTGAGGAGGGCGTCGAGGCCGTCGTAGTGCCCGGCAGCACCATTGACGATGTCAAGTGGGGCAGCGGGGTTGTTAAGGCCGTTCGGATCGATGGCGTCTGCATTACCACATTAGCAATTGGATCACAAAGTCGAGGGTACAACATACAGTTCTTCATCGGCATGTTACGCTGATAGGCGTGGACGTGACCGTGCATAACTAGGTCCACGTTGTACTCGATCAGGGTCGGCTCAAAAGCTTTTTGACAGTCGAGGCAGACGGTCGATGACCGGTTGGTGGCTGAACATCTCAGCTCCACGCCGAGTCCACGCTGAAAAGTCCACTCACCAGAGACATACCACGGCCTGTGAGCAAAGACCACAACCCATGGCGTTACGCTTCGATCCACAGCGGCGAGGTCCGACTTCAACCAGTTGACCTGCTCATTGGCGGCACCGAAAGGACCGCTAAACTCCAACTCGGAGCCACCCTGCCATCTCCGTTAGATATCAAGTACAAATGTCACGTACGATCTCGTCAGGACCGGTAAGGTTGCCTCCAAGGTCGGTCTCAGTGTCAAGGAAGACGATGTGGACCATCCCCGCGTCGTAAGAATACCAGAAGTTTCGGTTCACTTCGTCGACATTTCCCGGCATGCGCCAATGGTTGATGTACTGCATCGGAACTCGTCAGCGGATCATGGCCGTGTGAGTTCGACTTACGCCTGTGAAGTTGGTCTGCCCGGGGGTGCAAATGCTAACGGTGTAATTGATATTATTCCTGTCGTTAGCTACGTTGAACTTTGACACTCACAAGGAATCGCTCGTCCCACCATTGTCACAGTTCGCCTCGTGGTTCCCGGGGCCAACCATGTAAGGCCGAGTTGCAGTCAAGGGGGTTATCTGGTCGTAGTACTCCTCTAGAATAGTCTCGTAGCCGTTGGCCACGGAAGTCATGTTGACAATGATGGAGCCGTTCCCGAAGTATCCATTGATGGACTCTTTGGTCTAATCTGTAAGCAGCGTTCTGAGCTGTGACATACAAAGTAATCAGCACTGGATATTTGTCAGCGGACTTTCTGAATTAGATGTGCACGAACTAGGCGATGTCTCCTGGGTGCAGGATTGCATCGTACGTGCTGTGCCTATCAGTTAAAGTCTTCCGGTTGCTTTGCGGAGACATACTCTATGCTTTGAGCCAAACTCTGGATGGTGTTGCTGTCTTCCTTTTTGAGAGGGATGTGGTGAGACCCCCCAAGCAATGGACCTAAGGAGTCGGAGAGGCCATCGGCACCCATGGTCCCCATGTCCACCACGACGGCGAGGGACTGTAGACACGGTTAGCAAGCAGCCTATACCAGCAAGCTCAGGCGTACGAAAGCCGATGTGTCGCCCTTCTCTCTAAGAGTGGTAAATTTGTATGTCGGGATCTGTATACCGTGAGCCCGATCACAGTCCTCTCAGTGGACATTTCTCACGTTCGAGCAGCCATAGCAGTTTGTCTAAGTGATCAGCTTCGCCATATAACGAGTGGAGGCTTACATAGGCCACACGATACCAGTAATCTTGCTTTGGCTGGAGACCCGTGAGAAGAGCGTGGTGATTCCACGTCCTGCTGGTGTTATATGTCATCGAAGTAGCGTAAGCCGTGAGGTCCAAGTTGAAAGGGTCTGTGCCGTAGATGACAGAAGCTTCTGAGGCATTCAGGCTCGCGTACGTATTCCAACTGACGTGCATAGCGGAAGAGTTCACGTAGGCCAAACGCTGTTGCAGTGGCTCCTTGAGATTGAAGGGCACAGTGCCGGGAACGTGAGCATAGGTAAAGTTGGCCTCCCGCAATGGCTACGGTCTACGTCAGTTTCAGCCAACAAGGATAGGAAAGAGCTCACTGCCGCAGTGACGAGGCCCAAGGCGCTGACGAAGAAAGAAAGGTAAAGAAACATTTTGCGTGCTGAGTTGAGGGGCTGCATTGTGCGTTCTTATGTTCCTCGGTCTTCAGACATTTTGTTTTTAGAATCAGCCCCTTGCCGGAGGATAAAGTAGAAAATAACCAATTGGAAGGTCGAGAATGCAAACACGTTCGTTAGAGACTTCTTGAAATGAGATATGTATGCTCTGATTGGCTCTGCTCCTTGCACGATCCCTGTGCCCCACTACACTCCCAACAATGTCGGACATCTACCTCGTCGGGGGGATCCCTGGAAAGGTGGGCCGAAAAGTGGTCCAGTCTCTTGGAAATTTTGCTCACCTCCACGCCGATGAGGGTCATCGCAGTAGTCAGCCCGGCCCAAAGATACCTCCGCCCATTGCCGGTCGAGCCGTTACAGAGAGTGGTCGTTCAGATTGCGGCAAATGTAAGTGGGGAGCCAGAGAGGAGGCCAGACGGAAGTTGCCTAGCGGAACACATGTTTGTTGCCGGCCTCGTTGTCCTCCCGATAACACTGCTGTTGAGGAGCTGGACTCTTAGCTATACAGGAACAACTCGAAGTGCGAACCGCAAATCCACGAAAGCAAAGGCAACATACTGTAGATTGAGCTGACAAATACGGCGGTTCAAAAGGCAGGAATGATAAGTGTGGAGAGCAAGGGGGCGTCGCCCGCTATCTCCTCGGGGTTCAAATTACCAGCAAACTGCCTTGCAGCCGTCTCGATGCTTCACATTCTTTGAGATTCATAATAGCATCATATCATCTGTCGTTGAGTAGATCGTTACGGTTGATTAGTCATGCATAGTGACAACAGGAAGATGATAAGGCAACGCAAGGGCTGTATCTGCCCCTTAGACTACGAGTTCCCCATAAAATGTATCTGTTGTCGCTTTAGCTATTACTCTAATTCCCACAAACCAGGTCTCTCCCAGAGGTACATGCAAAGCAAGAGCGCGACTTGTATTTAGAGACGCAAAGGTGCATACACATTGGAACGCGCACTGCATAGTCTCTCGCACGCTCCAGAAGTAGCGGTTGTCTATCGTTTGTATCAGAGGGGAAACTCGAGAAGCCATCGAGTACTGAGTTAACGTAGCCGTAGGATCGGAAGTAGAGAAGAATCATCATCCTCCTTGCAGTCCGTTTATGGGTTTCGTGGTTTCCCCAAGCTCAAGTCCAAGGTCAAAGTCAATCATCGATGGTCCTACAGGGCTTTGAGCAATTGGCGCACGACGTAAAAACTGACCTAGCAATACTCCTCTCGTATTCAGAGCATCAATCCACCGGTGCGAAGCGAATTCGGCTCCCCAACCAGCTTGCTGTATACCATCCAAGATCCTGTTCACAGCATGGTAAGCAAACGCAGGAGCCTAAGTCGGTGTACTCTTAACGTACACTTGGGTCTGTCCCGCCTCTAGGTTGGCGAGCAGAGCTGTCCACCCAGGTATCACTTCCAGCATATGGAACCTATACACCCCAAATCAGTGGGCAGACAACATGCTTTGAAGAAATTACAAGCGGGTCATGTGGACCCAAGCTATAGGACCTTGATATAAGCCCTGAACGATCTGCACATATCAGTTCAATTCCCTGATGACTCGTATACACCAACCTGGATGTGCTCTGCGACCCTCTTCAACTCAGACATAGCCCTCGACTCGGCTATCAAGCGGTAGATTTCCGCTGACTCTAGAGTAGATACTCCCTGGTGTAGGACTTCATGAATCGAAAATATCACAAACATGATCGACGCATTAAATTGCAGGATCCGATCCAGTCGGTTAGTAGCGTCTAGATGTTGATCGCTGTCGACTGGGAGGTCACCGAGATCACTGGCACATGCAGACATGTAATTGGAAACGTGAATCGCTAGAGTCGCTTGCTCTTCCCACATTTGTGGAAGGCTTCCAAGGGCTGACGATGAGCCTCGCCGAAATGCTGAGAGACATGAGCGATATAACAACTAGCAGAGGAAGAACACGAACGACGTCGGAAATCCGCTGCAAATGATCGAGTGAGCCGTATCGTCGCGGCATGCAGCATGTCCAGCTTTTTGTCATGAGAGGTAAGAATGTCAGGTAGAGGTTGCAGTACCCATTCTCGAAGACGAGGTATATCGTCTAAGTCATCCTCGGTGAGTAGAGGTCGATTACCCATCTCTGCAGCGCAACGTGCATCGATCCACAACACCAGAGGACCGACAGATAGGGCGAAGCTGTCCATGTTGTCGATGGGGCTCGTAGTGGATTGGCAAAACTGCCGCAAGAGGTGAACTGCAGTGTTCACCAAGGGGCTACAATACTCTGGAGGATAGGCAGCTGAGGTGGACGCGGATATTAGTCCGATCTGGCCATTGATAGCAACTTACAACGAGCAATGTATACCACCGAAATAGCAACCCGGATTGCCTCTGCCGTGGGCTGTCTCCATATTCCAAGCGCATCGAACCTCTCAACAGCCATTTTGGCAAGTTGCCGGCAAGGTCCTTCGCGCACAATTCCCAGTGTCAAAGGAAAGGAAGTGTCTGCGCCACGGAGTATCGCCTGAAACAGTGGCTAATCAGTTTGGTTGAAAGAGTGATAATGAGGGACGCACTGAATGCATGCTTGTTCGAGCGCCTAACGCCACAAAGATCCGAGTCGTTACCTTCAATCAAAGTGTGAGCTGTCTCCCAAGTAGCAATTGCAAGACAAGATGCAGGGATCTACCTCTTCGAAAGGATTCAAGGTTTCGAGGCCTCTTCTCCAGTCTAGTTGGGGAATGACGGACCGGAATGTTCTCCTACATTGACGCGCATGAGCGGGAATTGCAGACCTAGCAGACAAGTCGTGAAGTATGAGGCCAGCTCACCCGTGGGAGACCATGAAACTTTGAAGCAGCGATGCGACAAGCTCTGTACGAAGTTCCAGAGACACCATGTCGCGCTCTGCCGATGATACGATGGCGACGGACTCGCTAATATTGCCTTCTGTTTGGCCTGATGATAGGCTTGAGAGATCGGCAAAAGCCGTGCCAGTCTCGATGATAGGGGTCGGCGTGCTCGAGGTGCTCCCATATTCTCTCCTGAATCGTTGCCTCAGTGAAATATCCGATGGTGTGAGCTTGTCACACACTCACTCGACTCGATCAATCATCGTGCCCCGTCGTGGTTTCCGCGACGGGACCTGTTGGACCCCAGGGCATCTTAATGTTCATCATGAAGGAGCCACTTTATAAGCAACAGTTGACGTACTGCAAGTTCCGTCTCATGCAATTTGAACACACGAAAACCCTCTCACGTAGATCGCACTTGACCCTGCGCAGGCGACTAAAGCGGATGTCAGGGGAAAGCAAGGTGGTTATAACTGTGCTCACCATGGCTCACACGTTGCTCGCTGAACTGGCATGATGGATGCATCGGATTGTGACGCGAATTATAGTGCGAGGTAGAAGTGTAATAGCTAACAGAGGTCCGAGAATTGAGCCAGATCCGGTTCTCCGAGATAACCTCCGCATAGCTTACCGGGTAACTTGGTGCCATGTTGCGTTCACCGAGATGACATGCGAGTTAGCTGCGAGGTACCTGCGAGATGGTATGCGGGATAATGCCAGGCCACTCCACTAATGCATGCATGGCGTATATATGACTGATCATCCGAGTCAATTTGCTCGCCAAATCCCCATTCTTATAGCTCCTGCTCACTCATATTCATCATGGCGGACAGCGAACTACACAGCGAAGGCAAACTTCATGAAGAAGGTACATCGTGTGAAGGTACATCACACGATGGAGACAACATTCATGCTGAAGCCGAACTTCACGAGACGGGCACAATCGTCAACCATGATCTCCAAAACAAGACTGAAGAGAAAGACAAGGATACCTACCTTCATGGCGCCAAATTGGCCATCGTATTCTTGGGTTTAGGTTTGGCAATGTTTGTCATGGTCCTCGATCAGACGGTATTGCCCTCAACTCTGACTACCCACTGAGGGCAGCAGCTGATTTCGAGCTTAGATCATTCTCCCTGCGATCCCAGTCATTGCATCCGACTTTGATGCCGTCAATGAGATCGGCTGGATCAGCTCGTTCGTCGACGATTCCATCACATAGTTTCGATAAGCTCATAGGTAGTTCGTACTTCCTCACCCAGTGCTCGTCAATCTTTCTTTGGGGCCAAATATTGGCCTTCTATGGCCAAAAAATACCCTTACTAGTCGGTACGTCATGTCGCATTGTTATCGATAGTCTGACCCCGTTACCCTAGCGATCGCCATATTCGAAGTAGGATCGTTGATCGCCGCAGTGGCGCACAACTTTATCACATTTATCGTTGGTCGAGCAGTCGCAGGTATTGGAGCAGCAGCGATCGGGGTAGCGATCTTCAGTATCTCCGCCGTCATTGTAGAGCTGAAGCGGAGGCCGGTATTCTTTGGGTAAGTCGTTAGAATCCCGTCTCTAGAGCGACGGGGACACTGACAAAATAATCCATGTGTAGCCTCTTCGGTTTGATCTTCGTCATCGGGAGCTCTTTCGGTCCCCTCATTGGGGGCAGCCTTACAAGTAATACCACTTGGAGATGGTGTTTCTACGTGAGCCCATTAGACACCGAACGAGGTTACCTCCATAACACATCTAGTTGAATCTGCCTATTGGAGGCGTTTCGATGGTGGCCGTTGCATTCTGCATTCCTCGGATCAAGCCCCGTCCTCGCAGCGGCAATTCAACTGCTCCTAACCTTGTCTCAGCTCTCCGTCGCATCTTCGGGGATCATCCTGTCCTAAAAGATGGAGGGACGCTCTCAAAGATCTGTGCATTGGACTGGATCGGGAGCCTCTTAGTGCTCGGAGGTTTGTCCTGCCTCAAGTTGATCTTGACGGCGAGTTCAAGGCTGAGCATGAAAATAGGCATGACCAGTTTAACACTCGCCCTCATCAGTGGAGGTTCTGCAGGCTGGGACACCGCGACTGTCATCGCTGGCTTCACCTGCTCGGGGGTGGCCCTCATCCTCCTCTTATTATGGGAAATTCTGGTCATGAGAGACGAAGGAATGATACCCCTCAGAATAGCTCGCTTCCGTTCTTTATGGGGTTCAGCTGGCGTTGCCTTCACGAGGATGGTGACCGTGTCAGTTCCTCATATCGTTAAGAATCGCAAGAGGGACGAAATCTGATCAAAGCACTTCCAGGATATCCACAATGAGCTACTTGCCTACGTTTATGCAGGCTACGCGACACCAGTCTGTGAGCTCCAATGCTTGCACCAAGAATCTTGCTGAAGGTCTTTTAAGGCAATCAACTCGGCAATCTCGACGTAGGTGGCCCTGCACAACCATGAATACGATGCTTACGTCGTCAGCCTTCCATATTCAATCGGCATGGCAGTATTCGCCATAGTTGGCTCTGTCGTCGTTCAGAAAACAGGTCGACTAAAATGGGCCTTGTGTTTCGGTCCAGCCGTCAGTGCCGTTGGAGCGGGACTGCTTTTTACCATCAGTGCGAACACTTCGTACGCCAAAATCGCGGGTTTTCAGGTGAGTCACGGGGTCACAGATCTGGGCCGTATCAGCTCTTCAACTCGTCTAGGTCATCGGTTCACTGGGTGTTGGTCTGGTCATGATGAATGCTATTCGTGAGTCTAGGTGCTCGGTCAATCCGCCATAGTCTCCCCGCTGATGTTAGCTGCAAAGTGGCTGCCCAAGCTGAACTGCACGAGAATGGTCTGGTAGCAGACATACCTCAAGCCTCAGCCCTAGTCGCATTCACACAGCTCCTGGGTGGGTTCCCTGGTTTCGTGGAGAATGCAACTAAAAGGAAAATCAGGTGGTAGTCTCGGTGGATCCATCGGCGGCGCGCTTCTGACCAGTGGTCTACGTCGATACCTCCCTTCAGACCTACCCTCATCCACAACCGATGCTCTTTTACAGTCGGTGGACACCATCTGGACGCTCTCGGGCGCGACCCAGGAATCTGCGATCGAAGCGTATGCACGGGCGCTGGACAACGTGTTCATCACTGGAGCGGCGTGCGGAGCCCTTGGGTTCTTCTTCGCGTTGATCTGTCGGAATATCAAGTAAGTCGCAATGACACAGTGTGATCCTCTTGCTAATCCAGGCATTGCAGTATCAAAGGGAAAAACTTCCGCAAATAGGATATACATTTAGCTTGGGTAGGTAGGAGATCCAGTAATGGAAATTTCTAAAGATTCCAAGTCGTTCTCCTGGTTTAGACGAATGTAATGCTACAAGAATCAAGGACAAATTATCAGTCGGGCTCAATGAGTCCCAGTGATCCCATCCAATTAGGTGCCTTACCTGTAATTGGCTTTAGCTACGACGAGCTTCATTCGGATTTCGTACACTATCGTTAGTGAGAAACATTAATAGGTGAAGATGATCTTCTTAATAAGCACGACCGTCTTGAACAAAAAAGCTCGGAGGAGATAAACTGACTAGAATGGCTTTGTGTAGTAAAATCCAGTTAGTGATAAGCTTAGCTCAAAGTACGCATACCGTTCCTGACGTCATACTGTAACCCGTTTCCCCACTAGACAATAAACTCCTCGGGATATGAGGCTGCTAGTAGAAGAGCAGTAACCCACAGCTGGAGGAGGCAAGGAGGGAGCAGGTCGTAGGTCGAGGGAGGAAGGTTAGGAGGACGGGATAAGAGGAATGAGGCTTTGAGCAGCGGAAGAGACATGCACGCCGATGAATTTGTTTCCCTCCGACGTCATTGCTGAGCTGACCGAATGACCACACTCTCAAAGGATCTTACTGTCATTCTTTCCTTCTTCTTCGTTGCCTTTCTCTATCTCTATCTATCTCTTTCTCTCTCTCTCTCTGTCTGTCTCTCTCTGTCTCTAACTCTCTCGATCTCTCTTTATCCCCCTTAGCCCCCTTCACCCCAGAATCAGCATGAACGGCGTTGCGACATCCTCGGGACCGCCAGTGGCTCACCCGAAAGTTAGTGTTGTACTCGAGCCGCCCATCCACACAAAAGGCCAAGCCTTAGTCCGCCCTACTACAGCTTCATCCGCCTCACCGACTTTCGCTCTGCCTTCCAATCATATGGCTACAGATTCAGGGACGCAGGAAAACAGGACATACCGAACACATGATGACTCGTATGCAGTTTCTACCTCGACCCTCCCCTCTTCAGCCTTGCCGTTGACACCAGAACCGTACCACCAGTCCCTTCTAGGCGATGCTTTTGACGAGGAAGCTCTTCGAGCTAGACTGGAGGTTGAGGTCAACCAGAAGGAGCTGGAGATCGAACGAGAAAAGGAGAAGGAGAGGTTAATAGCGGGCCTCGACAACGAAGATCTGAATGCCTTGCTGCGGACATTCGACAAAGTATGTACCGCATTGCATCCTACCGTCAGTTTATTGATGTCCAATTCAGCACGTCCAGTACGTTCACGTCGCGCCTCCATCCTACGACCAACACATACCCCGCGGCCTCGATCTGCAAGCCGTCCCGGAGGAAAGCTTTTCCCTTGACAAAGTGAGAAGCAGCTTGGAGCGCTTCTATTCCTCGATCATCATTGGGGTTCTTCGATTGGTACACGAAATACAGCGTATTCGCAATTGGGAGGAGGGTGGTCACCGGACGGTCATTGCCCTTGCAGTGAGTATCCCCACATGAGCCGCTGGCTGATCTCGAGGTGTACTCTTATGCGTGGTATTGCAATTTGATCATCACTACCTTGCTCCTCTTTCTCTCCATTCTCATCCTGTTCCCGAAGGCCCGCCGATTCTGTTTTGGGGCCTCTGTTCGACCTCATCACCCAATTCACAGCCTTGATGATAATTACACTACCAAGGTCGCCGCTTCCCGAGCTCGTGATGAATGGAGTCCGGCTGCAACAGAGTTCAAAGCAACTAATTGGGCACAAAGTATCTCAGACACCCTAGTGTCGGTATCCAGTCCCAAGAGCAGCGATCAAATGGAGAGTGTTACACAGGGTATTCAGACGACTGTCGACGAACAGCTTGGCAGAGATATGCGTAAAAAGGAAATTGCTGGGGCGACCATGCCGGGCGACGCGGAGCTCAGCAGAAAAGACAAGGCTGTCTCTATGTATGCTCAACCAGGGATGAGGGTCGTCGCTGGTATGGCCGACAAGTGGGAGAGGTTTGCAAAGTACGTCGTAAACGACGAAACAGCGAATTTCTGGTTTGACATTGGAATAGCGCCCTCAATCCCCCACCGGACGCTGGCATACAGCCTCGTAGACTCCAAGTGTTCATGTACCTTATTGCCCCAGTCCTTCGTGAGTCCACATAGTGGCGAGTGACTGAATGTTTAGCTATCTCCACCTTTGTGTCCGAGAGGATGGTCTCGCGAGCCTTCGGCATTATATTTGGGTTTCTCATGTTCGGTCAGCCCCTCATAACTTATGTGATCGACGAGCTAGATCGGGCGATCCCGCATTGGAAGTCAAGATTGTTGCTGGAAAAGTGGGTCCCAGGCGGCTGACATCGGGCTTCCGCTGACAAATGTCCAAAGCAATCTGCTTGAGAATGTGCCTACCAACTCTCAGCTCGTCCTTCGATTACTCCGTAATGCAGAACACCATTCTCACCCCATTCCTCCGGCTCCCACCCAAGAAGATCTTGAAGCAGAGGGGGCGAGTCCCGCTGAAAGTGAAAATGAAGAAAATGAGGACGATCAAGATGAAGATGAGAATGATGAAGTAGAAGACTCACAAGAAGGGGAGAGTAGAAAGAAGAAGATGGTCAAGAAGATGGGCAAGGCTTCTTCCAAAGTCAAAGACGGTGCGAGAACGAAAGCTCGAAAAGCATGGGACAAGCTGGGAGTGGCAAAAGAGGAGGTCAATTGGTTTCATCTCCAATGGCGACGAAGCTGATCAGACCCTAGGGATTTGCCATATTGACGGGGCACCGGAAGGTCGATTTTGAAAGAAAAGCAGAAGTGAGTTCGGTATCTCAATCTTAGTTACACATTCTAAGCTCGCAGCATGTCCTGGACAAGGCACACGTCTCCAAGGATAGCAAACCCGCGAGAGCTCTGTTGGACAAGCTACCGTCGGCTCCAAGAGCGGAATACCCGGAAACACCGTCTCGTGAGTGCATCACACAAGATATCTACAGAATTTGACGCCTCTTCGCAGGCTTCTACGTCCACCATGCGAAACATGGTCCCGGCCATATCATCATATACCCTCCTATCCCTAGCTCCGATACTCCTGCTCGCATAGAGTTTACAACGATACGACGAGTTCCAAGCTCCCAGAATGCAAGTATCAAGCCCGGTGATTCGCCTGCCAAAGGCCACTTGGTGGTTTCAGTCAATGACATCGTAGGCCTTAAAAAGGTAGGCATGGGCATCCCGGGGAGATTGGCAGTTGGCTGGGCCTTGGATGCCGAAGGCGCTGGAGGAACTGGAATGGAGATAGAGGTGGTCAGGCGGAATGATAGCGAAGCTATTCACAATGCGCAAGGCCCGACGGTTGCGCAGGGAAAACAGGATACGATTGTGTTGAAATCCATTGTGAGGAGAAACGAACTGTTTGATCGGTTGCTCGCGATTGGAGATCAAAGATGGGAGATGCATTGACAGACTTGTCGAGTTGTAAATGGTCACCATGATGTTCCGGAGACAGATACTTGTGGGCATTGTGTGTCTCTGTATTTCGATCCAAGCAACAGTTAGAGCTACATTTGAATGCCTAGAGATACAATCCTACACCCAGATCTCACCGCTCGGATTCCCGGTAGAAACGAACTCTCCGAGCAACCTCCTCTCGCTCGCTCTCCTCGTCCCCCTTTGCCAGACCTGTGCCACTTCCGGCTCCATCCTGTCGTCCGTGAGACCGCCAGCGCCATTCCTCGTCTGGCTCCCTGAATCGCCTGGCCATACGTGTGAAGGAGGTATCAAAGGTCTGTATGGTTGCTGGGTCGAGAGCGGAGAGGTAAGGCTTTGCTTTGGACTCCCATGCATGATATCTACCAGCCGTCAGTCAGTGATGATCACAGCAGAAGGACTAGACTCACGCGAGCTGACCAGACTCGTCGAAATCATATTCGGTCGTTCCATAGACGGCGTGAATATGATCGTCGGTCCACAATGGCCAGAAGAACGCGCGTTCAGAGAGGACCGTGACGGTGGTTGGATACAGCTTGGCAAGCGTCCACGGCATCTCCTGAAAGACATTAGAAACAAAGAGAAAGAGAAGCCCGTAGCATCCTGGTACTTACGACAGAGTGTTCTGTCCATTTGCTCTCCTGAAATCCTTCATAGCTTTCAAGCCAGCGCCGTAAAAAGGTCGCCTGTCGCCGAGCGATGATGACGGCGTTGCATAATCCCTTTGGTTGCATCTCGTCGTCAAAGCCTGGCTGATGCCAGAACGTGAGTCGAGATGCCTCCATGCCTAGAACGGTATCATACGAGAGTAGCGAGTAGTCTGCGAATGGTCGGAGCACAAAGGTGTCAATGTCGAGGTAAATTCCACCGTATGCGAGTAGAACCTCTAGGCGGAGAATATCGGCTTTGTGTGCAAACTGCTTCAAGTCAGCTATTTGCGTCGCCGAATCCATGAATGCAGAGGACTCGCATGATGAACAGGCCTCTTGTCCTTGCCCACCGTTTGTACATCCCTGGCCGGAACGATCTCGACCTCGCCCTTGCGCATGCCGTCGTCCCCCTCCCAGCCTTCCCAGCCTCTTACTCGATCCCACCAATACCCCTCTGGTTCATGGATACAGTGGAACAGTATCCGATCCGGTTTCAGCGTGACCATGGCGCTACGCATGGCGAGGTAAGCAAAGTATGGAAAATCAGGTTGAGAACCCGTCGCTAGGCCGTAGACGTAGTGGACAATGTTTGGCACGGGATCATCTGGTGGAGGAAGCGTCGAGACTGGGGGAACGAGTGATGATGGAGGTGGTAGCAGAGTTCGCGGGAGGAGCGAGGGGACTGTTTGTGAGCGTCGGGAATAGATGGACAGGTACGAGGGGTAGTGGACGCCGATGAAGATGCCTAAGAATAGGACGAGCGTGGTGGGGAGCAGTCGTACGAATACAGTTGTGATGATTGACTGTTGAGTCGTAAACTTTAGATCTTGCAGCAGTGACTAACCCCCTTGAATACTCACATGTGAACGGCCCTCCTTTGGTGTCATGGCTGTATATTCCGACCCTCCTCCTCCTGCGGCCCAAATCCCTGGCAACTTGGTTATTTGCCGGATCGTCTTCAACGGGTAAGCCAATGGAGAGCTCTCGCTGCTGCTCATCGACAATGCCCCCCAACGACCGTACGAGCTAGGCGAAGGGGACATTTTCCCACGCCAGCCGAGTATTCCGGATTGACCAAGTCGACGGACCTCCGGGCCATGCGGAGAGCACTGATAGCTGACAGGTCCTTGGGTGGTGCTGAAATGAATCTGCTCGAGTTGTGTTGATGTTCTCTAAGATATAGATGGGACTCAGCCCCAGGACTATCTCGCAGCTGAGTGAAAATCAGAATAAATGCACAGTGAAAGAGTTCTTGTTTTGCGAACACGGCTACGCAGCCTTCCGTACCTGAAGAGTTGATAATTAATTAATCTCTCTTGTGTTCTTTGGATAGTGCACAGTGCGTATTCTTCAACGTACACAGAATACGGTGACACGTATGTCCACATACATGGTCGACAAGAACGCAGTGACATATTTCACACTCTTATCACTTGCCGTGTCGCTCTTGCCATATCCGCTCGACCCCAGCCTTCAAATCCCTGTCAAACCCTTCAAACCCTTGCAGCGTTTTTTTTCCCGCCATACTGGTAGGACTGTCGATGAAATAACTGAGGAGACCAACGAAGCCCTCGCTCTGCGAGAACAAGGTCCGGTTCGGATTCCCAGAAGCATCGGGGTTCAAGGTATACTCGTGTCGACCCAGGAGCAAGAGTGACGAGCCTGCCGCCCAGACAAATCGATTAGGCTTGTTTTCCTATCAGTAGTGGTCAGCAGTCTCTCCATAGTCCTCGAATTAAGACTGGAGTGAGCAATTCAGGCTTACCTGCACGGTCGAATAAAACGGGAGAGGCCACCAAGGTACTTTGACCTTGACCCGGTCACCCTTCACCGTCTCAATCCCCGATTTCCTACCGGGTGCGAGGACCTCGATGAACTCGAAGTGGGCGCCATCATGCCAGTCACGTAGCGTTGGGAAGTCAAGCAACTGCATGGGGCTCATCAGTACCGATAATCATACAGTGGCTAGATAAGACAACCTACCACTTGTCGAACGACTTGTGGCGGGGCGTCAATGATGATTTCACTCGTGATAGGCATACTGTTCGAGGATTGAGGGCTGAGTTATATTTAAAGTGGATGCGAGTCAATCAGCACTGCTGGGAGTGTGGGTCAAAGCCCCCAGCGAGCCTAGCATATGTACTCGCCCCGTTGATGACTGCCCGGGCATGACATCGGATAGTTTCTGCTCCCTGATTATGCGTGTCATACTACGGCTGGAATTTTTTCTCGAGTTTACTCGGTGCAATGGCAGGAGGCTCAGCTGAGAAGCCACTCTCATCGACATGCAGCGGAGCAGAACCACGTTGAGGTTGACCCAGAAGAAGCAAGGGATAGTTTCTCGGACTCGGACTCGGACTCAAACTCGGGGACTGTCTTTTCGGATTTATTGTCCAACGTATGGAATATCAGATGAATGGATGCATAGCGATGAAGCTTTCGCATTCTTCGCCCACCCTCACCAACCCCAGAGGCTTAGATACAACATCAGAACGACGACGAGCTGCACCAGCCGAGAATCTGACGGATTCGGCCCCTCACCATCCGACCGGATTTTGTTCAAGTGCGTTTCACCGAGCTCTGAAGGCCCCCCAAACGCCTAGCACGATCATCCTACATCTCTTCCGAAGTACTTCCAAAAAGTTCTGAGACCTGCTGCGAGTCGAAACTGAAATTGGAAACATCGAACCAGTCAGTGCTCGTCGAAGGCACAACCCCTTGGTTCGGACTGTCAGCCATCAGGAAATTGTCAAGGTTGAACTCCATCCCTCCGTTAGACGTAAATAAGGCCGACATAGGTGCCAGAGAAGGCCCCACTGAACCGGAAAAGTTCAGGAGCAGCGGATCGCCAGATACCGAAGTCGGTGCCGTCGAGGCCGACTTTCCCAAGCCGGTTGAAAAGGAAATCCCCGTCCCGTCGGTATGGGGAGTGAAGCCGCTGCTCGAGGTAGTATCATTTAAAGGGGTCGTGACGTTATCGATTGATCCGCTGACAGCGTTCATTGAGCCAGGTGGCCGTTCAGGGAGGATCAATTTGTCCACAGTGTATGTGGTTACGTGGCCAGCGGTCGAAGCAGAACCAGTCTCCTGCTCAGAGAGATAACCCTCTAGCATCTTAGCGTGCTGAGCGCCAAGGGGGAATCGTTCTCCGTATTGCCGTAACACCATCCTGCTCCATCAGCCTGTGAATCAGACTTGCACTAAGAAGATTTACTTGAATACCCCAATCTCGGAGCGGAATACCGAAGCAGACACTGCATCACCAACTTGATTTGCCGCATCAACGAAACGCATGAGGCCCTTGGAGGCATGCAAGAAAACGTAAGAGCATGATGCAGGCAGCAAGGTAAGGTCATAGCTTGTAGCCGTGACTGTAATCTTCAGCGTCCAAGCCCCACATGCTGCTCATTACGGACTCACTGTCATACAAAAGAGACAGGATAGCTCTGATTGCTCCTAAACTCATCCTCGCGATGTCGTGTTGCCAGGTCGCCTTCGTAACAAGCGGTTCTCCTAGTGCCACCGATGTTGCATGTGCAAACAAGACGGCAGCTAGCATGTCGCGATCCAGCTGCCCCACAGCGAGCTCCTGAGTCGGTTTTCGCATGTGTGCCGGAAGGCTCAGGCGGAACGAGTTGACTTGTGAGATGAGAAGTCGAAGGCCAGGCTGGTCGAGATAGCGGTGGATCGAGTGATTTTGACGCTGATAGAAGCGGAAGAATCTCTGGGTGTCCGCGAACAGCTTGACTGCCTTGATAAAAAAGGTAAACGAATCAATGTGACGAGGTGGATGGTCAGAATACAAGTCTGGCGTATGTATCGACTGGACGCCAATCAGATCGCCGTAGCCCTGGTCATATGTCGATTGTAGTACTGGGAGCTCGCAGGTGATCTCGTCATCCGCCATGGAAGATGGCCATGTCGTCCACACAGAAGCTGATCGTTCCATGAGATAAGCCATCCACCAAGTCCGATCCATCTCAGCTTGTTCCAAGGGATCCGCCGCAGCCGGGCATCCCGCACTGCCTATCCCCATCAGGTCATTCGAAGTAATCGCACTGCTTTGGTAGATTCTCATAGGTATAGCCGACCGTATACACGAACCCGCGAGTAGCCAAAGATCCCCCCACGACGCATTGAGCTGATCTGAGGCAGTAACCAAGATAGCGGCTTGGAGTAACTGTAAAAATGCCTGCCCTTTATCAATGTATATAGTGCTAAGTTCCAGTGCCTGCCGTCGATGCCAGCACTGAAATCGCCCCAGAATCGAAGAGTCGTTGAAGGAAGTCTGGCCGGAAGCGTGCATCGCGCCAATCACATTACGCAGTTCTGCTTGCTGCTTAACAGATTGTATCTCCTGGTCCGTTTCCGGATGAGCGGTGGCTCCGACGGCAGTACCAATTGGCCAATAACTTCGATTCGTCAGGGCTGCTGATGGTAGAAAACTTGCTGTGATGCATAGTATGGCGTGAAGGAGAGGGCGAGCCTGGGCTGATCAGCGCAAAATCTTGAAATAGCTCAAACGACTTGCTGGGAAGCGGTAGTGACTAGGCGGAAGCCGAAGATTCTGTTTCAATACCGATTTGCGCAGCATCTTTGGCCAGGTCGCCACTTTGTCAAAGAAGACATCTAAGATGTGCTGAATCGGTAAGCACGTTGCAAAAAAGGGTATGCAGGTAGTACCTCGACGGTGTTGATAGGTGGCAGCTCTCGTGGCCAGCTAATGGCGGTCAGTCGTCTTGGCCAGATTGAGAACGTGAAAACTTACTCTTGTCTGACCACAGTATCATCGCCACATCGGCCGCTATCCTCGATAAACCACAAGTCACTTCCATCGCTCGTCTTCGGCACATGAGTCGGCTGACCAGATAGATATTGGTAGTCGAGCGGATCAAGCGCTGTCGCCTCAGTTGAGCTTTCAGTCTGGAAGATCTCAGCCGGACTACTGATTCCTGTTTTCCTGTCACTCCCAATAGTAGAGGTCGATTCAATGGCAAAGCCGGGAAATCCTTCATGCGCGATAGAATCCCCCCATCCCCCTGAGCTCTGAAACTCTGAAGATGGATTGCGCTTTGCGTACAGAGCCCTGGAAAGAGCGGCAATGTGGTCCTCAGCTTCTTGTATGCTTTGCAAGCGAGCCCCGATAGATTCGACCGGCGTTCCTTGGGCTCTCAAAGCCTTTTCGAAAGTGTCTGAATGGATCAGTTAGCAAAATTAGCGAGTGGTTCTGAAGACTGACCAATGCCGTCTTCCAACTCAGTCAACCGCCCTCGTTTGCGGCTTCCATCTCCTTCATTGCCGTCTGGCTCTACGATCCGGGTACGCCTCGTGTCCTTGGAGCCGTTCCAGGTACATTTGGGTTGAGGCGGATTCAACTTTTCCGATGCGGTCAGTCCTCTCGTCCGAGGTTTAGCGCAGTTGGTACATATCGGGCGGAGACCATTGCACTTTAGCTTCCGTTTCCTGTGACAGACTCATCAGCTCCTCAGCTCTGCATCACCGGATTATCTTGCTGCGGTTCACTACAAAGATACCGAAAGCCTGTGATGGGAACTAGGGGAAGGGGGGAAACAAATTAGACACTTGCCGGCACTGAAGGCAGGCTGTATTCCTCCCTGAAATCTTGGGTTGATCTTGTTGTTCATCATTAGAGCTCATGGACGCAGACATGATTATCACTACTCTTGTGCTGTAGGAGGCACCTTCCGGATCCTGTTGTGAGTGAGACGAGTCACCTTGAATGCAGAGAATGTCAATAAGAAATGTTATCGCTTTCAGAGTATGAGAGACAAGATGACGTCTTCCACGTGGTTGGTCCTCCCTCAGGTATCATAAGTAGCAGCATTTTCAGTATCTCTTTTGCGTTTAACTCTCGTCTCTGCATGTCAGAACGACTCGTACCACCGCGGTTGCCGCCTAGACCATCACCAAAGTCATCGCCGCAGCTGATCGTCTCTGACAACGTCGCTGTTCCCCTTGTCGGTAACGACTCGCAGCTTGAGACCGCCTTAACCAGCTCTTCAGAGTCAAAGGCTACATCTTCGACGACCTCTCCTGGGGATGACCAGGCCACTTTTGAAGCTGAGGCATGGAGACGCAAGCTTGAAGATGCAGAAATTGAGCGATACCTCACCCATTTTGCTAAAGTTCGTGATATCTCCTAGCTGTCATGCGTGGACTAACCAGAACCATCAAGCATGTTGATCATCTTCGAGTTCCGGTAGTGGCAAAGCCAGAGGTTGTTGAACGGCCACGTATTCAAGACTACACCACCTCTACTTTGATGGCCAGGAGAAGGCAGCTCGAAGCTGTAAGAAGGGAAGACCAGGAGACCTTAGCTTCAAATGATGAAGCGACGGCAAAGGACCCAGAAACTCCGGACGTTCTCGCTTTCTCCGATGCATCAGAAATCGAATGGATCGCGTTTGTCTCTGCGGTGGGATCTTTGCCGACTGGAATGATACCTTTGGCTGACGCTTGATCAGTACCTGCGCTATCTAGTAGGTCCATCGACACCACCACCGCCAGTCGAACCCTTCACACTATCGCGCCTGCGCAGCAACACTGAACGACTGTATACCGTAGCGAGACCTTGCTGGGAGTCGTTTGGGCAGACGGTGGGAGATGTGCTTCTGTGGCGCAACAAGCTAGTGACGGGCACCGTGGTATTTGTGAGTCATACACATTATTATGCTGACGGGTACAGACGTACTTCATGCTTGTTACGACCTCCCTGCTTCTGCCTGCTCTGCTCCTCGCTCCTCTGTATCCTATACTGAAACATCGTTTCTTCCCTCCCTCTATCGCTCAGCAGTATCAGGCATCTCTAGCTGCCAGTTCGCGTGCCGACGAGATCTCCGATTTGACCGAAGATCTGATTGACAATGCCGAAGAGGATACCTCAGCACTTGAGCCAGGACAGGGTATTGGAGTATCAGTAAATTTTAGTGGACCAACAGAGTACCTGAGAGCCAGTGTCGGAGAAGCGAGAGCTGGGCTAGGTAGCGAGACTGCAAGTCAAGCGGAGAATGTCAAACGAGGCAAGGGCAAGAATCGCTTAAGACGAGGTCTGCACAAGCTGGAAACAGAGTATGGATCGGCAGCAGTGGTAGTTGTTGGTGATCTAGCGGTGCGTTGATTGCCAGGCGAGCAGATAAACGAACTAACGTTTGGTCGTAGGATCTCCACGAGAAGGTGAAGAAGTGAGTATCGTCTCCGAATCATCTGCGATTATGCTCACAGCTCTTGAGCCTGTATCTCTGGCGATCGCCTCGTGCTGCCAACGCCTTTATCGCCATGCTGCTCTCTGCGTCTATTGGAGCACATTTTTGTCCCCTATGGATCCTGGTCAAGCTCTTTCAGATTGCAATCGGCGCAGTGCTCTTTATTATTGTTCCCCTCATCGCCGCTCAAGAGCGCTATGAGCCCATGTCTTGGATGGCCGGTAGCGCCCCGACCGATGCTGAATGTCAGTCTTCCGCGGACCCCTAGTTGTTCTCTAATGTACACTCCAGATGCGATGGAATTACTCAAGAAGCGCGGCATAAGTGGCGAGTCACTCGTAGTCGGCCCGAGCCCTTCATCGATGACGAAGAAGGACAAACTCAAAGATGTGAGCGGTCGCAGCTCGAAGTGGTTGGAGACTGCGCGGCAAATTGCAGCAGGTGAAAGCCAAATCAAGCTAGCGTTTGCTGCACCTAGCGCGGATGTCGCTGGGCAGGTACGTCGATTGATCTTTTTCTCCTTCTGAAAACTGATATGGATAGACAACCAAAGGTACTGATTCAGCTTCCATGGCTCAGCGCGGCCCTCGCCTTGTGCTCTCGCAGCGGGACTCCAGTGGGCATGATCGAGTTAGCAGTAAGTCAAACCATTGCCACCATCGATTTCCTTCCTCGTCTCCTTGCAGCCCTCCACAACTCTCTCACGGCTAACATCAGCGTAGCATACTTAGCTCAGTACGGTCGATCGCCAGGGAACCTTCGTGTCTCTCCCGAGGGTATATCTTTCCATCCTCTCATACCTGCCAGAATCAAAGTCACGCCCAACGAGGTTACACAGACGGCCTCCACCATTGACAATGTAGCAATTCCCGACGGCGATGGTAACAAGACTTCGATCGTGAGGAACCGCGACATTCACATCGCTATGACAGATGTAGTCGGAATACGCAAACGGGACAAGCGGTCTTTGTTCGTTATCATATCCACTGGACTGGAGATTGAATGTACAGACGGTACGGTGAGTGGCTTTCAGGCTAAATGTCCAGGTGATGATCTGATGTATGCAGAGCGTTGTATTCCCGTTTGTCGCTGAGCGAGATCGCGTGAGTCGTGGGGAACAACGCTTAGCGGTGATATTTTGTGCAGTGTCTAACGAGATCAGGCGTTTACGGCAGTCCTCTCTCTATCTCGGCAATCGTTTTCGAAGATCTGAGGACAGGCGGGAATGCTGAGCATGCGCCTGGAGGATCCCGAGCAGATGACATTCAAGTTTCAGTTGAATGAAATGTACTACCAAGTGAGGAGCGAACGTTGTATACACTTATGGCAATGTACTGTATATTTCTGCCTCTCGTTTCTCATTTCGGTATCTGAATCTTTCCAGTCAAGCTAGACGTTGTACGGGCCCCATCTCGTGTCCTCTAACTCCCTCTGTCCATGTGCTGTCGCAGTCCGTTTTGGCCGACAAAGCACCACAAATCCGATAAGCCATATTATTGTCTAACGCAGCTCAAATTACCAAGACGCTCGGACATTGGCAAAATTGGAGATTCCGCCTTCCTCGATGGTGAGGAAACCTGCTTGAATTGCGAGAGCAACAACCGTACTTGTTTGTTGGGCTGTTTGAAGCAGGGCACCTGCAATTCCGGATGAAGCCCGCAGGACGGCCATCATCACTCCGACACTGATCAACTCAGCACCAACTTGTACTGCTAGGAGGCTTTAACCCCCTTGGGACCAAGTAGGGCAACCCGCATTCCACCACTGCGGATTATCATTCCAGGGAAGATGTACCGCCAATATCCCTCAAGTTTTTCATGGGCTCAGTGCGTGCAAAGCGGACTCTGAGACATGATGCCGAAAGAGGACTCAGCGTACTGGACATGACTAGAGCTAGGGAGGGAGATTGAATAAATAGTTGATGTGGGCGCATGCATCAGACCAGCACACGGAACCTGTCTAGAGCATAACTTCCCACTCAAAATGCTAACGACCGTCAGTGCATTTGTTGCCTTCACTCCAATTTGACTCACCAGATTCCAGCAACCATCCCCCATCAAGCAATACCTCGGTACCCGTCATGTATTGGTTCTTCCATCAGCCCCATAGCAACTCATGCGACTCACCGTGATGAGACCCAAGATGCACTGTGCATAGTCTCGCGCATTCCCGACTCGTCCAAAGGGGATTCCGTGCTTGGTGCGGAGATATTCTGCCTTTTCTGGGCCTTGCTTGGTCTCTAAGTCTTTGGGTGACATACCCTGAGCACCGGTCAGCGAGGAATCAGAACGAGACATCTCGGCAATTGTATTTCACAGACAAGGAGACGCACCGAGGGGAAGTAGCCGGGGTTGATGCAGTTGACCCGGATACCGAGACCACGGTGTGCGAACTCGTACGCTAGCATCTCGCTCAAGCTCCTTGTCGCAGCTCTACCACATGTCAGCTGGCGGTCAAGTGAGAATGATAACTTTAGCTGGCGACTGACTTGGAAGAATTGTAGCTGAACTGGCCACGTTGAGATGTCCTTGTGATTCCACTGAGACTCGCGACATTCACCACGTTTCCTGGCTCGGGATAGTTGCCGACTGTCTGCGCCGCTGAGAGGAGCGGTAAGAGGGCCGAGGTGAGGAAATAAGGTGCAGCGGTGTTGATACGGTGCATTTCCGACCTAGCCATCTATCAGCACGACTGTAGTCTAACATGATTTTGGGAAGGAGAGAAGGTATCAGAGTCTCTGCTAAACCCGTTTTGCCGAGGTGAAGCGGAGAACATTGAAGGGCCTGGAAGCCAAGAAGGAACAAGCATCCACGCACCATTTTTCAAATTCCTCTTCCTCAAACATGGCAGTTGACAGTCCCAGAGCTGTCTGGTCTGCTGCTTCGATATTGGGGCCCTTGAGTGATACGCCGGCGTCTGACGACGTCAGTTGCAGTGGGCATTGCAGATGGTGATGGCTCACTGTTGACGAGAACGTTTATCCACTTTTCCTCTTTCTCCACCTCCGATTTGAGCTCTGTCACATCAGCGCACCATCATCTACCAAGGCAGCCTGATGGGACTCACTCAGGATGCCCTCCTTAGTACTGATGTCCGCTTGTACCGGAATTATCTGACCGCCTCCTCTACGGGGTTTGGCATCCCGCGCAGCAGCCTGTAAAGGCTCCAGTCTACGACCGCTGATGTACACTTTGGCGCCATTCGCTGCGAGGGCGGTTGCAGTGCATAGGCCTATACCTGTACCACCTCCAGTCACTATTGACGGTCGCAGTTCAGCGAAGGGCCGAGACAAGGCGACAGGAAGGACGCACCTACGACCACCCAGCCGGAGATATCAAATAGGCTCGCGATCTCGAGAGCATCTGTGCCGAAGGCTGATTTTCCAAGTTCAAGAGCAGCCATTTTTGTTACTCAAGTGAAAACGAAAAAACGCAAGTCGCAAAATAAAAGTCAAGATGGCAACAAGAGTTTTTGCACGAACGGCTGATCGGTTGATTGTCCAGCCGGAGACTACCGAAATCAGGCACCGGAGGCTCTGCGGAGCTCCATCCGGGCCTTGAGGAGGTGGGAGGTGAGCCCATCTTGGACACGCAGACACCCAAAAACCACAGTTGTGGAACAGTGTACCTGCAGTACACAAGATCTCAGGTCGTGCCTTGTGTGATGAGGATTCTAAAATACAGGAGACACGCTTCACTCCCTCTCTAGATTCAGTTTGACGCCGATCCCTCATGATGGATCCAGAGTCCTTGTCCGACGTAGGGGAGATCAGAGAAGGTACTCTACGGTAAGGTTGGGCCTGGCAGTGTATTGTTTTGTTTCGAGGGTATCCTTTCCTTTGGCTCACCCATTTTCATCATAGAATATCTTTCGGACGGGAAGATACAGAGAGCAGGTGAGGTCTAGCAATGTCTGTTCGCCGTTTGCTTGGCCCTCGGATAGCAGAGGCTTGGTCGCTTAGAAAGTCCAGAACTTGAACGCGTCTTCACCGGAAATCAGACGCGTCATGTCCTGCCAAACTTAAAGCGTTTAGCAACCCCACTATAAACGTTTTCTCATGGAGGACGATAAGCTGAATGAGAGCATGAGAGCTGCTGCGAGGATGGATTAGAGCTTCACAGAGTCGCAAGCCTTTTAAATAAGTGGCGCCAAAAGTCGAGTCTTCCATAGTTGAGGGTTGACAGGAACGACGATACCCCTAGAAAGCCGGTGCCGCGGTACCTCTATTGCTGATGTACTCGAGTACTCGCTGTCCCATGTCATTTCATGAGTACCAGCAACCGCAGCGGGATACGGCCCTCTCAGCTTGCACATGGAGCTGCGCATCTCTTTCCTTTTGTTCTTTGGGACTCGTTCGAACTTATCCAGGGCTATCAAAAGATCCCACGGGTTTGGCCCGGAATTTCTGGCTCTCGGAGAATCGCCTCCGAGCCAAAACTCTCGTCGTCGTCGTATAGTGCTCGTCGTCGTCTTCCTGTCTCTCTCACCGCCCTGACGATCATGCATGCATGTGAAGGTACCTGTCTACCTACATACATGCATGCCTACGTGCATACATGCCCTGTTGAGACTTTGGGAATAAGCACAAAAATTGCAAAAAGATCAAAGGGCGATCTGGAAAACGGCTCATGCGGTTTCGGTTCCTGCTTTTTTTTACCCGGTTTTCCTCTGGCCCTTCCTTCTTTCCTTCCTTCCTTCCTTCCTTCCCTCCTTGCTCCCTTTCAAGCTCGAACCTACTGTACATATCTCGTCGTCCTCCCCTTCTCTTGACTTTGTCCTCTCATCCCTATTGTTGCTTCTGTCAGCTGTCAGAGAGCGCGACACACTCTGTATATTTAGTCGCCTGTTCAGTCTTGCTGTTGAAGAAAACTTGCCCAAAAAAAACGAGGGTGCCCGGTTGCTCCTGACGCGGTCATCAGTTCCCTACGAACAGACGATTTGAACCCTTCTCTGGGTACCGCTAGGCCTTGTATGTCTGCAGAATTTTATACCCCAGCAGACTCACTGATCATACATAATCCCCAGGCGAGATCGAAATCGTCGAAATGGACAGCGAAGCATATTACATCCAGTCATCCGCGTCAGTTCGTTCGGCGTCTTCGTCTACACGCACCGTCAGACCCCTTCCCCAGCCACCACCTCACGTCCACGATACGACTCAGACGCCAGCGATGAACTTCACGAACTATGCTACGACACACTCCCATCACTATCACTCCCAAAACCCCAATTCCAACAACCACCGTCAAGCTCCCATTCCTCCCGCGCGATCTTCGTCGCTCTTGGTACCAGCGAGCCCACACTTTGGAGTATCGCATGTTCCTTCCGTTCAGGTTATCCAGCCCACTCCAACCAAGACGCGGAGATACCGTCGCAGATCGACAGGCCAGCATTCGGTATCCTCAACCGAGATCAGTGCATCCGGTTCACCTCAAGCGAGAACGAGACCATCCGCGGGTGCAAGGAGTGCTCTAGTAGAGAACCGGACTCGGAAAGCAGTTGAAGAAGACGAAGAGGACGAGGAAGAAGACAGTGAGAACGAGCGCACGAACGCGGCCCTCGCAGCGCGTAAAGCTAGAGCGAGGGAAAAGGGACGAGATCGACAGCGAAGAAAGCGAGAGCGCGATCGGATAGCCCGAGAGGTGAAGTTTTCTCACTTTCCTGTGCTGTTTCCTGACAATTTTGTAGGCAGCCCAAGCTGCTGGCGTCCCTACTGGTCCTTCGACATCTTTGACCACCTCTTCGCACCTCCCGATCCCTTCTCGCACTCTTTCGGTGCCGAATCTTATGACGCTCTCCCTTCCCAGCTCGTCCTCCTCATCCTGCTCGCCGTTACCCGTGACTGCGTCGTATCTATCTCTTTCTCCCGGACATAATTACAATCTCTCTACAGCGTCGACATCCGTATCAGGCCAGTCATCGCCCTCGGCCCTTTTCTCCCCAGCATCATCAACGCCAGGGACGGCGTATGGTGACGTGACGGGCATTTGGTCGATGGCAGAAGGCGCCTCCAGCATGTCTGTTCTGGACGCGCGGGGCAAAGTGCGAGGCGGCAAAGGCAAGGCTCGAGCCTCAAGTACCAGCCAGGCAACGGGCTCGACCGTTTCCGCATCATCATCGCGCCGCACGGGTCCATCTCCAGCCAAGCGACGCAAGTCTGTTCCTGAACCGGAGTATGGCCTGGTCCCGTCTGCCGAGGCTCAACAGGTTGGTTTGGGGGTATCTTTTGATGGGAATGGACCATTGGCAAGGCCAATATCGCGGCGCATGACATCAGATACTTCTGCTCAACCATCTACTCGAGCTGTCTCTCCAACGCGTTCACCGACACCACCTCCTGTCCCCACGTTACCCGCACAATATCGTCATGCGAGTCAGCCCAGTCCACAAGCAGAATACTTTGCAGATTTGGTAATCGGAACGCTTAAGGCAAACGAAAGTCTGCACGGCATGCTTAGGAAACTAAACCTAGGTGGGGATGACCTGGATGAGATTAGGGGCGAACTCGGTGGCGTTTACGACCGTTGGAGGGTAACGAAAGGTCTGGACGCGGTGCATATCAATCAGCCACCGAGCGACATCGATATGAGCGTGAGTTCGACAGCCTTCGAGCAAAGCAAGGGCTGAACTGATAATTCGCAGTCCATGGCCCCGCCTCATTCGTCAGCAGCCATCGACTCCTCTTCCACGCCCATCTCACCGAAGCGGACTCTCTCTCAAGCAGACCAGTCCTTTTTCACTCCAGCTTCGCATCGCCCTCCTAGTCGGCGAGATCTACGTGGAGCAGCGACCGCCATGCCCCTGGTCTACGAGAGTGCTGCAGCCGCGAATCAGGGCGCACAGCTAATGGCATCCATGCAACAAGACTCGCCACTTGCAGTTCACGCAGCTTCACAACATTCCCGAACGCGGAGTCTTTCGTCAGCGTCCATGCTGGCGCGGGGGCTCGTACTCAACCCCATGCTTGCAGTGCAGCCGCAAATGCAGTCTCAAGGCCGCTGGGATAGCGAGGACGAGACCACGAGCCCCGGAAACAGTCTGCTGCAGACGCCATCGACTGGCCAGGGTAGTTTCCCCACTACCGAGGCGATTGCTGGGTTCGCACAGTCGTTCGGCTTGGCTCAGATGAATCCTATGGGAGGCCATTGGCGCAGCGCGACTGACCCGACTCATGGACGGGCCTATGTCATGCATGGGCAGGGTCAGGGAACGCTGCCTCAACCTGTATGGCATCCCATGCCGCCGTTAGACGTGAACGGAAATTCATCTCCGCAGCCGGCTTCGACAATGCATAGCGCCAGATCAAGTGCTACGGCGGACTCGCCAAAGCATATGCCTCTGCAACAATATACACCGTTTACGCCGCAGCATTCCAAAGCGGGGCAAATACAGGTGGGGCACGTTCCATTCACGCCGCCAACGCCTATACAAAGCCGTGTAGCCAACTATGGTATGAGTATGGGTGGGATGATGACTGGGGCATATGGCGAGCAAAGTGTGCCGATGTACTATACCACGTCCATGATGAGTGGAAGCGTGAATGGAGGTAACAGTAGTGGGACGGGCGAGGAAACGGAAGTTTATCGGCCAAGTGGAGACGGGGCGAATCGTTCGGGGTGAAGGATGAATGAACGGAGGAAGAAGAGAAAAAAAATAGGACGCTCTTGTGCATATCTGACTTTCCACGCGAGTATGATCTACATGAGAGACGATATCACGACTGTACGACACTTTACGAATCATTATTATTTGGGGCAAAGCAGGAGCCATTCAGGGGAGCAATCACGAGCATGGGCATAAAATAGCCGGGGAAAAGGATCAAAACGATCAGCAAATGACAGGAAGTTAATATCTGAAAAGCATCAGCATATGCGCGCGCTATGCATATTTCGTCTCGATACGTTTGGGAAGGATGCATTGAGATCCATCCTTCAGAATCTTGACTTTGGGCATCAACGAGAAGAGGGCAACAAACGAGCCGAGAGGTGCGATGCAGGTGAGGTTATCTTGAAAGATCGTGTGATTCTCATCACATTGTTTAAATTTGTATCGGACGCTCTGAGAGTGTCTCATGATGATCATATCACTATGGTGCATCACGGATCACGAGGCAGATCGAGATGACTCGGTCCAAAAGCCTTTGGCAACAAACTCTCCATAGACTCGACATCGACCACTTTGGTGGCTTCCTCCGACTTCCAATCTTGTCTCACGAGCCAATCGGGCGGCATCTCTGACGATGAGGGATAGGTTGACGAAAGCATGTATATTGGGATATGGGGTGGAAGGAACTCTCGTAGCACTTGACGACAGACACCACAGGGTGTTGTTGATGGACTCGGGATTGACGAAGTCACTGCTACTGCTGTAAAGGTCTTTATACCTTCCGACTATTGGTTTTGGTCATGTCAGAGTGGTTCAGACTCGTGTTGAATGTAGCATCAGTATAACTCACCACAGCTTTAGCAATGGCAGTTCGTTCGGCACAAATTCCAGGACCTGTAACTTGTTAACCAATGCCTCGAAGGCGATTCAATCACTCTCGCAAGGAATTTTGAAAACTCACTGTATGCTGCATTCTCGATATTGCACCCTCCAATGATCTCACCGGTTGTTGTCAAAAGAGCGGCTCCAACACTACTCATATTAGAATCACTAAGGAGGGAAGGGAACATCATGTGAGTGACGATTGTACGCACTTGAAGTGAGAGTACGGAGCATAGGCTCTATCTCTATCTGTACACCTCGAGTCAGTATTAGTGGTACCAGGCCTGTTAGGACTCGAACATACATGTTGAGGCTGCGCAGAAGAGCTTGTGCAGTACCTTGGGATCGATCTGTGGTCTCGACTCGGTCGACATTGTGCAGGTTCACAGATTCGACAAGAGGCAAGATTCAAAAGAAATCCATAGGAAATGGGCAAGTCACCATGTGGAGGTAAGAAAGGCACGTGAGCACGGGAAAGGCCTGCATTGTGAATGAGATTTTAGGCGCGAAAGACTGCCAAACTGCTCAGATAGGCGCCTGAGCCGGTCTTCTGAACGAATCTCTTGAATTTCCTCGGGACTCGTCTGAAATCCCCTTCTTTGTCCAACAAAATTGTATGCCCCCTCGTCTCCCTCTTGTATCTCTGGGAAGACAATCACACTCACGAATCTCACGAGCTTCTATCCTCTTCTCCCCACCGTTTCTCATCCAGGCGTATCAAGCCTTCGTCCCGCAGCATACTGCTGGTTTCGCCTCTACCTCTCGTTCACTAGCCAAAGGTCGAAGTAAGAAGATGCCTCCTAAAAAGAAGAATGCAGAAGACACCAAGATCCGATTGGGAAGACCAGGCAACAACTTGAAAGTGAGTAGATGGCCACTTGGACTGGTCTATCTCCATTTCGATGCCATTCAGTATATATTTCGAAGCCATTCAATATATATGTGATGGACCCTGCCCTGCTCTGCTTGCCTGGGTTAAGCTACTTTTTGCCGAACACCATGCTGATTCGTCGCTTCAGATCGGTATCGTCGGTCTCCCCAACGTCGGCAAATCCAGTTTCTTCAACACACTCTCCCAAACCGATCTCGGCAAAGCTGCCAACTTCCCTTACGCTACCATGTGAGCTCTTCAGACTTTATGTCGTGCTTTTACCATTTGCTGACCCTCTCAGTGATCCTGAAGAGGCTCGTATACCCGTTCCTGACCCCCGCTTTGACTGGCTCTGCGAGCTCTATAAACCAGTATCGAAAGTCCCCGCCTTCCTGACCTGTATCGACATTGCAGGTTTGACCGCCGGAGCATCCACTGGTGCAGGTCTCGGTAACGCTTTCTTGTCGCACGTTCGAGCAGTAGATGGTATCTTCCAGGTCGTTCGAGCGTTCGACGATGCAGAGGTCATTCACGTCGAGGGTGATGTCGACCCTTTACGTGATATGCAGATTATCAGTACCGAGTTGAGGTTGAAAGATATCGAGTGGGTCGAGAAGGCTTTGGAAGGCTTGAGGAAGAACAGCAAAAACTTGGGTAGTGTCAGTCTGGCGGATAAGGCAAGGAAGGAGGAAATCGTGAGTAATTTTTTGACCTGCATCTCCTGGAAATGAAATCTGTTACTAACTCGTCCAGACAACAGTTGAAAAGATTCTCAAGTGCCTGACAGAGGACAACAAGGACGTACGGAAAGGGACTTGGACAAACAAAGAGGTGAGCTTCCTCGACCATCTCCTCCACACTGCTTGTTCGGCCACTGGCCATTATCGGATGAGAAAGGGCCTTGCCCGATCTAACCCAGCTCGTTGACGTGGGGTCACGCCCAATCAAGAATGAGATCACTAGTTACATTTTTCTGACTCTTACCATTTTCCCTCGCTTGCTTGTAATTTGTCTAATAAATAACTCTTGCTAACATACGACTCGGCGTATAGGTCGAAGTGATCAACGGACTCACCCTCCTCACTGCCAAACCTATCACCTACCTTGTCAACCTTTCCGAGCGCGACTTTGTGCGGAAAAAGAACAAGTGGCTGCCGAAGATCAAAGGCTGGATCGACGAACATAACCCCGGCGATGCGCTCATCCCATTCTCCGTCGCACTTGAAGAACGTCTTGTCTCCATGACCGAAGAAGAGAAGCTAGAAGAAGCTGAGAAGCTTGGATTGCCAAAAGGCAACCCAAGCGCTCTGGGCAAGATCACTACAGCCGGTTATACTAGCTTGGATCTTATTCGGTATTTCACCAGTCAGTACTTAATCAACCTCTCTCTCTCTCTCCCAGCCATCACGCGCCGAAGCTGATCTTCTGGCGACTTTCAGGTGGTCCTGACGAAGTGCGAGCCTGGACAATCCGAAAAGGTACAAAGGCACCAGCAGCAGCAGGCGTGATTCAGTGAGTGACCTCGATTCTACTACGAGAGGATGAAGCACTGATGTTTGACCCCAGCTCCGACTTTGAGAACAAGTTCGTCTGCGGTGAAATCATGGCCTACGACGATCTTAAAGAGTTTGGGACAGAAGCTCAGGTCAAAGCGGCCGGCAAACTTCGACAACAGGGCAAACCCTACGAGGTCCAGGATGGAGATATTTGCTATTGGAAGTCGGGAGCTTAGTGTATAGACGCAGTCAAGATGCATTTTGTAGCAGTCGCTTCCAGCTTTGTATGATATTCAGATGAAAGCGAGAACCGTGGTCTGCAATGCAGCTGCTGTCAACTCCACTGATTCGCTGCGCTCGATCAATATGCCAGCCAGCTGGAGTTGATGTGTCGGTTTTCTTTTATCGAGACGATTGATAAAACACAGAATACGCTCAGTTGGACAGTAAAAATGTCAAAAAATGGAGATGCGGTGAATCGAACACCGGTTACGACTATTCAGACGAGAAATGCTAAAGTCGCTTTCTACCACTGAAATACATCCCCGAATAAACCATTCGGGTAATGCCCATCCCGGACAAATCGTAATCGATCGAGCTGCGGCATGTTTATAACCTAATACATATGAGATGAATGGTTTCTTCCTTATAGTTCTCCCAGACGTAGTTCAAGTTCAATGCACAGTGTAAGCCTTTGCTTCCTTGACTCTGAGGAACCGTCGTTAGCTTTGCCTGAGTGTCATAAAGACGGATCATGCTCGTGTAAGCTATAAAGGGGCCAAAATTCTTGCAATCCCGACCGACGAGTTCTCCGCTTGACCTCTTGCTTCGCAGCATTCGACCGAAATCAAACCGAATAGCACTTGTGTAATCGGCTTGACAAAGTTTCGGTATATCAAAGCCCCCACGGTGTCCCGTCCATCAGCATGTGATTTTCAACGTCTTCACCTCATCCTCTTCTTCCCCACCGCAGATCATGTGAGAAGTCACCGTTCCGGGCCGGTCGTGCGCCGACGCTAGTGATTTTCGTGCAAAGTCCTGGTGATCTCTCTTCTACCGATATCTCACCGAGCGAATCTGAGGGATTGGGTTATAATCATGATGGCTAACACGATGTACTGGCAACTTTCTCACTCAATCTGCTAGATCATGGTTTGGCAGTCTACTCTGATCCTAGTACTAGCTGCCGGGTCAGTGTCAGCGCTGGGAGGACCAAAGTGTATCACGTCTACGTGGTCCGACCTTGTCCTCGCTTCCAAAAATGACGGTTGGGCATTACCTATCCTACTGGATTCGTCAGATGTCGCAGCGATTCATGTTGCAGCTAGCACCTTCGCGGACGATATTCAACGGGTCACGGATATTCGGCCTAATCTGTATAATGACAGTTTGCCGAGTGGGACAGACAAAGCGATCCTTGTGGGGACGGTCGGAAGTAGCCTGATTTCCAAGACAGGGGCCACAGTGGACGGAGATTGGGAGGCGTATTACTCTGGTGTGATGAGCTCCCCATTTGATGGTGTATCCGAAGCACTGGTCATTGCAGGTAGTGACAAGGTGAGTCGTAGCCGTAAGCCTTCAGATTTGTGTGAGCCAACAACATGTGTAGAGAGGCACCATATACGGCATGTACGATCTGTCCGAGCAGATGGGTGTCTCGCCATGGTATTGGTGGGCGGACGTCCCTACGCCGAGCCAAGACGTCGTTGCATTTTCACGCGATTCGACCTGTTCGCATGGTGAACCGACTGTCAAATATCGAGGCGTCTTCATCAATGACGAACAGCCTGTTCTGTGGAATTGGGCGAAAACATACTACAACCTGGATGAAGAGACGCCACCATTCCAAACGTGGATGTATGAGCCGATATTCGAGCTCATTCTTCGTCTAAAGGCAAACTATTTTTGGCCAGCCAGTAAGTTCATCCCTAATACTCGTGTCTGGGTGAGATCATCCTTCTAATCAATGTAGTGTGGGCAGCGATGTTTGATGTCGACGGTCTGGATGTCACCGGCGGTCTTCCCTCACAACCAATCGCAGGTCCAAATCAACTACTTGCAGATAAATACGGTATCGTGATGGGTACATCGCATCAGGAACCGATGGGGAGAAATACGCCCGAGTGGAGTACCTATGGAGATGGAGACTGGAACTTTACCGCCAATTCAGAGTTCCTTACGGAGTTTTGGACATATGGAGCCGAACGTGCAAAGGGGCTCGATACCTTGTTCACGGTCGGTATGAGAGGAAACGGGGACATTCCGCTACCTGGAGCAAATATACCCATTATGGAGAGTACGTGCGATATATTCCAGAATAACCTGTGGTCTGATCAAACAGATATCACCTCTGCACAACAGGCTATCTTGAGAAAAGTCTTTGAGACGGAGGATCTGAATACGGTACCACAGATGTGGTATGTGCCAGTGTCACAAGGAACAGGAGTCGTGATCAACCTGACTCTTTCAGGGCAATGTACAAAGAGGTCATGGGATATTTCGCCAATGGCTTGACAGTTCCTGATGATGGTGAGCTCGTCTCAAGATGGTCGTTTCAGAACGTTGGCTGAGTAGAACAAGTCACTATTCTGCTCGCAGATGATAATTGGGGTAACCTCATGGCTGTTTTGCCCTGGGGTGATAACCACACCGCAGGTGGCGGAATTTACTACCACGCGGACTGTGAGGTCTAAATTACTCCTGAGATCATCAGCTGATGGCTGTCCAGACGTTGGTTCGCCCCGTGACTACAAGTGGTTGAACACAGTAAGTCAAACCATGAGACCGATTTCGAATATGGACTGAAAGTCTGATAGGTACCTCTTGCTAAAAGTTAGCCATCTTCTTAGTCATAGCCACAGGTGCTGATAATAAACGATTCAGTGTGGGAACAGCTCAACGTTGCTACCTCTTTCAACACTACAGATATCTGGATCCTCAACGTTGGTGACATGAAGATGCTCGAACTGCCTATCGAGTGGTTCCTTTCCATTGCGTATGATTCGCCACGATGGCCAATCAATTCGCTACACACTTGGTTGGCATGCTGGGCTGAGCGGGAATTTGGTGTGGCAAATAAGTGGGAAGTAGCGGATATCATGGCTACTTATTCTGTGCGTGGGATCTGCGCAACTTATAATCAAGAGACTGATGACAAATAGATGTATGTCTCACGGATCAAACCCGAGCTCCTCAACTCGACGTTGTGGTCTCTGGTCAATTACGATGAGTGAGTTCCTAGATCAATAAGAACTAATTCCCATAGAGCTGAGACTCTCTTGTCCAACTGGACCTCATTGGCCTACCGCGCTAAATGCGTATACGAGTCACTTCCTTCCCAGACACAGTCAGCGTTTTTTGAGCTGGTCTACTCGCCAGTAGCACTGAACGCCAATCTTAATCGCCTGTATATATCTGGTGAGCTCCTATAGCGGGATCGATTTTTTTCACAAGTTGACGACTGCCCGTAGTGGGTAAATCAAATCTGTACGCAAGTCAGTTCAAAACTTCTGCGAATATTTGGGCATACGACGCAATGAGCGCTTTCAGTATTGATCATAATATCACCGAATGGTTCTATAGCCTTGAGAATGGAAAATGGAAATAGTGAGCTTAGTCTCAATTGCATCACTTCGTCGTTTACTTCTGTCTAGCATGCTCGCTCAACCGCACATCAACTACGCATATTGGCAACAACCTATGCGGAATACTCTCCCTCCAATATCATTCGTCCAACAATCCGAGCCATCTTTTCCTGGCGGAGTGGCTTACACAAGATATACAGTAGAAAATTCGCTTGGGGCCTGGCCAGGTGATAATCAACATAATTGTGCTCAAGGATATAGCTGCCCTGATCCAACTCTACTTCCCTTAGATCCATACGGGGCTGGCTCTCGATGGGTCGAGGTCGCTTCGGGTGGACCGATGGATGTCAGCTTTACCGCCACACCGAACGTTTCGTGGATTAGCGTCAGTCAGGATTCAGGCTGGATTAAGAAAGACGGTTCAGCCGATACGAAAGTGTACATCTCTGTGGATTGGTCGGCTCTGCCGGCCGCACCCTGGTCCGGTGCTGGAACTGTCAACTTCACGGCATCCGATGGAGCAGCTATGATTGTCACTGTCCCTGTAAACAAAACAGCTTCCCCACCATCTGACTGGAGTGGTTTTGTGGAGGGTGACGGTTACGTGGTGATAGAGGCTGCGCATTATACGTCCAACGCCTCGGCACAAGGCTATGACTGGGAAGAGATTGATTGGTATGGTCGGACATTGAGTGGAATGGAGATGTTGCCTGTCACCAATCGGAATTTTTCTCTCGGTCAAGGTCCATTGATAACGTACGACTTTTGGGCAGTCGACTCGATCAATGGATCCTCTGGCGTTGTTCAAGTGACGATTCAAGTTGGACCTGCTCTCAATTACTTTCTCGGCGACTTTCTGGCCTTCGGTTTCCAGCTCGACAATAACAAGCCATTTCAGATCAATCCAGTCCCTTTCGCGTCACTGGGATCTACCCCAGCAGACTGGAACAACGTCGTTGCTGCCGAGATACGAAACGTGACCGTACCGATGAACATGACCACTGGTATCACTCCCGGTGCTCATAATCTAACTCTTTGGGGAATGACTACCGGTGTGGTGGTCGAAAGGATCTGGATTGATATGGGCGGAATAGCGTCTAGAGGTTGGAGTTATCTTGGACCGCCAGAAAGTAAGCGGATCTCGAGGCATTGAAAGCCGTATTTTTGTGAATACTATTGAATAAGCTATAATCTATACACTATCCAGTCTTCCAGTCGGAAGAATTAAGCTCAAGTGGCAAAAAGCTTGCAACTTCCTCATGATCTCCCACGGTATCCCATGTTGATGATTCAGCTCTTGGTGGAGGTTCTCCACCTTTTGGGATATGGTCAATATGCGAGCCACAATGAGATCCCCTTCTCCCCTCCCTCTCCCCTCCCTCTCCCCTCCCTCTCTCCTCCTATCCATAATAAAGAAATAAAGTCTCTCAACAACAATGTCAAACGCCAAAACTGTCTTCTTGACCGGTGTGACGGGATACGTTGGTGGAACATACCTCCAGCAATTATTGAACAGTCCTAACCCACCTTCTCAAATCACATGTCTAGTTCGTAGTCCTGAAAAGGTAAAACCTCTCGACGCTATACCTACTGTCAAAGCCGTTGTAGGAGATCACGCAGAGTACGATTTGCTCACTGAGCTGGCCGAGACTCATGATATCACTATCGAGAGTGCAGAGTCGGATAATCAAAAGATGATGGATGCACTGTTGAGAGGAATGGAGAAGCGGCATGAGAAGGGTTTGGAAACGATCTTCATTCATACGTCGGGTACGGGTGAGCTCGCAGATGATGCGCGAGGAGAGTACGCGAGTGAAGTAGTAAGTATAAGCAATCGTGGCGAAGGGGCTGACGAGGATAGACATATACGGATGGAGAAGCACGCCCACCGCATGTCCTTCACATCAATTCACTGCCCGACACTGCTTTTCACCGAAAAGTCGACCTTTCTATCATCGAAGCAGACAAGAAAGGCTGGTGTAGGAGCTACATTATCTTTCCTGGTACTATCTGGGGGAAAGGAACGGGGTCTCTTTTTGGAAGTGGCATCTCCAATCCTTACTCTAAACAGATTCCAATGGCTGTACAAGCTAGCTTGGATCGTGGACGAGCAGGTATGATCGGTAAAGGTGAGTTCACATCGGACTTGAATCTCTTGCCTAGTGTCAGACTGAAGTGGTTGGTAGGACTAAACTATTGGGTGCACGTTCATATCGACGATGTCGGCTCTCACTTTGCTCTAGTTTACGATGCTGCTCTCTTCGACAAAGGCCCGCACGGTGAGCTGGGGTATTACCTCTGCTCGGCAGGGGAATACCAGTTACTTCGAGCTACGATCGCGATTGGTGAGGTCATGCAGAAGCACGGATGGAGCAAAGTCGCCGAGCCAGATAGCTTTGCCGAAGCCGAGCTGGACAAGTATTTTTCGGGGTTTGCGAAGTCTCCTGGGGGGCATAAGTATTATCCTGGAACCAACTCGAGAGCAGAAAGCGCTCAGGCTAAGAAGCTTGGTTGGAAGCCAGAACATGAGGATGTGGACGAGTTTTATCAGTACTGTAGGGATGAGACGGAACGAATCGGAGCCAAGGGGGCGCCATTTTGGTGAGAAAGCAAAGTTGGCACAAGTCAGTATGCATTGTCAAAGTGACTCTGTCTCGGTACGCTTGCGTGCTCTTACGATCCATAACGGATCGCTGCCACATCCCTCAGAAACAAGGTCCATCGTCTCGATCTCGTCAAATAGCTGTGCGGGCTTGATATCCCCATCTCCCTGGTCGGGGTACGGCGTGTCCGCGAAATGGAAGTATGAAGCGACGAGATCCAGACGAGATGATGTTGACAAGTTGAGCCATGGACGTACGACCTGAGAGCGATCTCAGCGCAGTCCGTAAAGGAAGCTCACCTTGGTAGGGAAGCATCGATTCGAGATGGCCAGATGCACCCAGCCTCCCTCTTTCAGAACCTTCGCGATGGATCCCAACACTGTTAATGGATCGCTGAGGTAGTCGATGGAGACATTACATATGACCACGTCATACGGATGCTCGTTTGTGAGGCCATTCTTCTCCAAAGCGATCAAGACGTCAGGTTCCTGGTTGAGATCATGAACGATGCGATGCTTTAACAAGGGATTATTCTCGAGCTCATGCAAGTTCATTCCAATCCCTGTCATCTCCATCCCCTTGGCTCGATCTTGAGGGACGTGTGATACCCAGCTCGAGCACACATCCAAAACACGGACCGACCCGTCAAGCACTGCATCGTAGTACTTTCCAAGCTCAGCGATAGCCTTATCGTCGATATGGTTGACTAGTCGAGGGAAGGAGTAAAAGACTGTGTCAGGGGTAGAACCGTGGGGACGAAGCTCGTCTAAAGTGTAGGCAAAGCGTGCTGGGAAGGATGACGGAGGGTAGGCTCGACGTCGAGTAAATGTGGACATGGCAGCTTTGGTGAGCATGGTTAGAATGTAGAGCCGATCTTCATCTGGTCACCAGCTATCGATAGGGTAGACGACACGTGAGGCACTGTGTCATGCTTAATCCTGTTTTGATGAGCAGATTGAGCAGATGGAGACGATGAACATGGGAGCACCAGATATCAGATGCATTGCTTTGGGTATGGGCTTTGGGTCTCTAGCCAAGGGGAGACAAGGGCCCAAGTGGACGAAAACGACGAAAACAAAGCTCCGGAAAGATTCGGATGCTCCGCGGCGTTCCGCACGGCCACGCAGACTTTAAAAATGGGTTATCTCTCAATCATCTACTACTACCACTACTCACCACTCAGTCTCAGTCAAGATGGCAGCGGTACCAGCCAAGAAGTCCGCTTCTTCAGAAGGATGGTTCACAAACTTTATGATGGGTGGTGTAGCGGCATCCATCTCAAAGACCGTCGCGGCTCCTATCGTAAGTTGACGGGGTTGACGCCAGGTCGTCCGACCACCTCTTGCGCAACAGTCCTCAAACCTTTGAGTACTCTACCCTCCTCCTTCGTTTTGGCACCGCTGCTGCATTGTGAGAATACGTGCTGATAAGACAGGAACGAGTTAAACTGCTCGTTCAGATCCGACCTTTGGAATACCGAGGAATCGGTAGCACTTTCGGTACGTGCATCTATGTATCTCCTCTCTTAGACTTGGGCTGACTTTAGTAGTCAAGGTCTACGTACGCTGAAATCCCTTTCACAAGTCAACTTTGATGCTCACACTTGTTCGTAGCGTGACGAAGGTCTCGCTTCTTTCTGGCGAGGAAACGGTACCAACGTCATTCGTTACTTCCCGACACAAGCTCTGAACTTTGCTTTCAAGGACTACTTCAAGACAATTTTCGGTACAAAACGATCTGATGGTTACTTCCGATTCTTGGTGGGTAACGTTGCATCGGGTGCAGCAGCTGGTGCTACTGGAAGTGAGTTTTCGGGCGACGTCACAGTGAGAAGGGAGAGTGCTGAGACGCTTTATCAGGTCTCTTCGTCTACTCTATGGACTATGCTCGAACCCGACTTTCCGTTGATTCTAAGAACGCCGCCAAGGGTGGTCAGAGGCAGTTCACTGGCATGATTGACGTATAGTCCGTATCTACTCCAGCATCGCTCTCTCATTCCCTTTAGGCCTGACGCTGACGTCTCGTGCAGCAAGAAGACTCTCGCAAGCGACGGTGTGCTCGGATTGTACCGTGGTTTCGCTCCTTCAGTCGTCGGTATCATCGTCTACCGAGGGTAAGTCACGAGTAAAGTACGGTCATACTCATAAAAACAGTGCATACTTTGGTCTTTACGACTCGCTTAAGCCTCTCCTGCCCGAAAACTTGCGCGGTAACCCTGTAGCCAACTTTGCTGTCGGCTACGGAGCCACCACTCTTGCTGGTCTTGCTGCGTGAGTTGCTCTCACCTCCCAAGTCTCTGTCCTGTCCCCTTTGTTCGAGTTTCAGTGCTGTTCTGACGCCATTGCGCAGCTACCCATTGGACACTATCCGACGACGAATGATGATGACTGTCGGTGGAGGTACCGAGGGCGTCCGATACACCGGTACCATCGATGCATTCCGCAAGGTCGTTGCAGCTGAAGGAGCAGCTACTCTTATGCGTGGTGCCGGTGCCAACATTCTCCGGTAAGTTTCGTCTGGCTCTTATCGAGGCTTGGACGCTGACGACATTTTCCAGTGGTATTGCCGGAGCAGGTGCTTTGACCCTTTACGATGTGTTCCAGGAAGCTGTATTTGGCAAGAAATTCGCCGCTGGCTCTGGATAATTGTGTGGACGATCGAGTTGTCTAGAATTCGCATGCATCTTGTTGTGTGCTGGGAAACTGAAAGAGACGGCGGCACACGATCATCCGCGGCCCGCGGAATCATTTAATGCCTGGGTGACTGGACTGTAATGGGCTGTCGCCAAGCACTTATATAGATCATAACCCAGACTGCAACCCCCTCGCACGTCTTTTGCACCACTACTGTACTCAACAAACACAATGTCTGTCCTCCCAAACCGTTACTACTACACCATGCTGGTCATGGACGCCGTGAGTGATGAGTCCCTTGCCACACGCAAAACCACGCAACAATTGACCGTCCTCTGTTCCGTCCAGGCACTTCCAGCAATGATCAGCGTTGGAGCATTCACTGCGCCAGGACAAGTCTTTGGAGACGTCCTTCCAGTAGGATACGATACAGCTACAGATGCGATTCTAGGCAAAGAAAGTCCGCGCGTAGCGTTAGTGTATACCTTAGTAGGAGCTTGTAAGCATTACTCGTTCCTTCTTTCCAACGAAATCTGCAGGGCAAGTTTACTAGCTGCTTATTTGGTAGTGGGTATTACATGGGCGTCACTCTCGGCTTTACTTCTTCCACTAGCCAAGAACGGGATGAACGATCGACCGGATATAGCAGAAAAGATCGTCCGTGCGCATTCATTGGCTTGTATCATCGCAGACGTGAGTGGCGTTGAGCGTTTCATTCTCGTTCATACCCAAAAGAAAGTTGCTCATATATCAACAGCCCATTCAGTAAGTCCGGTACGCTTCCCTCGAGTGAATTGGTATGTAAGTAACCACACCAGTCTCGCTGTCTTGCTGTTTAATACTCCAAGAGCTCTCCTATTCCACCCCAGTAAATGGCATTCGGGTCTCATTGGCGGTTTCATCTGGCTTGGAGCGGCAGTCTCAATCAAGTATGCTTATATTGCTGGCTATGGACGGAAGACGGCAAAGGAGATGACAGAAAAGAGGGCATGATCAAGCCAAGCGAGAACGAAAACCACGCGATCTGTCTTGTACTGAGCAATGTGAGGAGTCAAAAGTGAACAAAGCACATTTTTATCATGTTCATTTTGGGCTACATGGCTACATTTCGTTCGTCTCTCACAATATGCTGAAATCCACTATATACCTCATCCTCTTCGCCTCCATCCTTCACACCACCATCTGCACCAATTTGATCGCCCACCTCTCCTTTCGCCAGCACCACCAGACCCATCGCTACGACTTTACATCCACCCACAATGATTGACATCCAGCACAACGAAGATATTGCAGCGCCTACTAGAGCACCGGCCCAAAATACAGCTATATATAGTGCTCGTCGATTGCGTGCTCTCACATCTATTCCTTGGCCGGATTGAAAGATTGTGGGATCTGAAATGAACGCTGCGTAAGGAGTAGTCATCATCGCTGTTGGGATCTCGCGACATCCGGCGTTCGTAGCCTACATAGATCAGGTCAGCATTACCCATGGTCAAGGCGAATGTTATGTAGTACGAACCATGGTGACTTGGGGTCCACCCTGAACAGCAAGAAGCAACATATGCACCCAACCGGTAGTCTTCTGGGAGGAATGTGATTGATTAGATTTAGCCACAATGAGCGACGCAGCGGCTAAAATGACAAGTTGAAACGTAAAGCTGAGCAACAGCCAACCACGACGATGATGTCCTGACTCGTTTCAGCTGAGATGAAAGGGACAAAGGTTTTGTTGGGTTAGCTCACCAAAGTATCCTCCTAGTTGTCCAAAGATAAGTCCAGACACGACGAAACCCGCCAGTGATACTCCAGGAAGAAGTGGGCTTTTCGATGATGAGCCAAGAGCAGCTACAGCAAGTGACACTGTATTACTAAAACTCGCATCAGCTCGTGTCTCTTGAAGTACGCTTCATGTACATACCCCGTTTGACTAGTCGCAAAGGTCTGATACGCTTTGTATGTCACACTATCGGCCAGACTTGCTTTCCTGTAAGCGGAGTTGGGAGCTGGATGCTGGACCATACGAGTACTCACGCGCAGGAGAACGTGACAATGAAGAGGGGAAGAACCATTGCATCTCCTGGAACGATCTCTAAGCCCCATTCTCTCCAACTCTTATTCCGTCTCCCAGCTCCATCTTTACTTCTTGATGCCCCAACAACACTGACATCAAGCTCGATTCCAGTCTCTCCCACATAACCGTATACCGCGTTGAGGATCCTGCGAACGACACCAGCGGTCTTCCTTTCAGGCGTCAAGACATGACCTAAAGCAGAGATTTCGTTTCCTCGTTGGCTATCGTCCGCTGTCCCATATCGTTGGATATTGTCCATCGCCCCATATCGCTTGATACTCCCGGACGATGAGCTCTGGGGAATTAATCCAGCTGACAGGAAAGGTGGAGCGTCAATATTCCAGCTCGTGTCTTTCATCTTCGAGCTCGGAAACTCACCATGCTCCGACACTGCGCTTCTCCGCCGCAGTGCACTTCCTTCCACCTGCATACGATAGACGCATACAGAAACGATTGAGCCTGCAACACCTTGAACACAAAATACATGCTGCCATGGACTGTGGAAACCAAAAAAGTCGAATGTCAGAGCGATGGTGTCATTTGGCAATTGATTGTCGTGATCCTGTTTATTCAAGGCGGCTTAACCGAAATTAACGGAAATCTTTGACTTATCGACTCGGTATCTACAGTTTACAGTAATTTAAAGCACTTTGCAATCCTCCAAGAAGAATGACTACAATGACTGGGTGAAAACGGGACACTGACTGCCTGAAAAAAAGTAAACTATGAATGTATCAAAGTAAATGATCACCCTTGGATTCCCAGATCTCATCCTCGATATACGGTCCAAAGCAAAACCACCCCATCTCACTCGACCCAATCTCCTCTTTTGTCGAAGCACACTCTTCGTCGCCTACACGTATGACGTTGGGAGCCATGGCTGCGCCGGGACGATGCGTAGCTGCGTCGAGCAACAGTTGGGATTTGCAACACATTTCGTAGTTCAATTGCCTGTAGATGATTCAGCTCGGTCGCTCGATGTATCAATGACAAGTGAAGGGGCCTGGTACTGGAGGCAGACTGCAAGGTCTAAACACAAAGCACAAAGGGTGGAAATAGACTGCAAGCAACGTAGTGCAGACTGGAGGACATGACTCTCAAGCGACTCACCACCATGCAGCTTCATCGATGCTCAACTTGCCAATGGACAGTGGCCCATGATTTTGCAGCAGTGCAACCTTTGTATCATCTTTGAGGAATGAACCGATTCGTTTCCCTTCGAGATCATCGAACACGGCGCCTTTGATATCAGCTCTCTATTCTGAGTTGCTGGCCCACCTCCGAACGGGACGAGAACAGTACATCCATCAAATGCACAAACGTCCTGATTGATCCTATCCAACTGTCTTCCCAATGCCGAGAACGCTTTTCAGGGTCTCATTAGCCAAGCGATTCTTCCCTTTGAAGATATCGACATACCTTTTGAATGCGGTCCATGAACATGAACGATAGCCTCACAACCAGCATCACTACCTCCTGGCTGACCAGGTCCACGTCCCATAGACTTGTAAATGGGTGCGTGGATACTAGTAGCACTAGCATCGACAGGTCGATCCCCTTGGACAATCTCCCCTTCGTCTGATACACGTACGAGGTCTGAAACTCGCATACGGGCAAAAGATCTTCCTTGGGGATTGACCCAAAACGTATTTGGTTCAATTGGATCTCGAGTCGAGCAATGACCTAATTGATATGAGCTGGAATGGGAGGAAAGAATCGGTAGGGGCAATATGTCACATACCAGCTACACCTTCTGCTAGACCTTGACGATGCAATGCTCTGAAAACAAGTACAAGATGTTCTTTTCGATACTGTCTTTCTTCTTCTAAAGATGAAAAATCAGGCATCAAAGTCCTGCTAGGACCAGATTGGATGTCCTTGAATTTAGATTGAGCATGATCCTGAGTTGTCGGGAACAGAGTGAGCGTTGGCGTTGCAGGTGGTGGTGCCGTTGCAGAGGCTTCAGCAAGAGATGATAATGTGTGCACTGAGGTCATGCTGCAATACTTTTGAGGTCAAGATTGTAAAAGATGCAATGCAAACAAGGACCTCTCGAACGACTGAAATAACAGCCCAGAGACCGGACTCACAGCTGGGTCGCCGAAGTCCGATGTCGGACCTTCGGTTAAGAATCCCAATCTTTCGTGTATTGAAAGTGTACTGTAGCATACCTTTCATGAACAATTATCTACCCATACAATATTGTACAAGATCATCACGTCTAAGCTTGAATAACAAAGCTTCCAGTCTTATCTTCCTGCAATCTTCTCTTCTCCACATAAGACTGCCACAACTTGGCCGCATGGGCCCATCCACCGCCCCCATTCGCCTCCCACTGCGTGTGCCTGCCTGAACCCCGACCCTTCCGTCGTCTCTCATTGTCAGAAGCCCCAAATCGAGATTTACGCAACTCATCTACTCCTTCTTTCCTCAGCTCGGAACCGATCTTGGGGTAGTGTGCCGGTCGAGTGGAAGTTGTGGATAGAATTGGAGCGAGAGATTCGGGATCCAAGTATGACTTGACCTCGACGTCACCACCAGAGTTGTCAGACGAAAGGAGAATGTCAATGGGGACCTCTAGATAGTGCTCGAGAATCATATTCCGTTTGCTACTGGCTTGCTGTGGCAACTGGTATTCGGTCCACTCTTCATCTTCGGATGCGACATGAGATTCAAGAGCCTGTCGGGTTTCCTTCTCGAACTCGTCTAGCTGGCAGCGGAACTTGGTGTGCAGGGTGAAAACAAGGTTCGCTTTGATAGCCTCGAAAGTCGTCTCGTAAGGCGGCAGAGCGTTGTAATGGCTACGTTTTGTCAGCTGATTCCCGTCATGCAGACTCATAGTCAACTTACATCGGTACTTCTACAGCGACCTCGTACGACTCGTCGGAACCTTGGTCAAATCCAAAGTCATATCTGAAATCTCCTCCATTCCAAGGCATAACTCCATCGTCGAATGTAAACACGCTCCCTCTTGCTGCGTTGATCTTGCCATCGCGGTCCTTCTCGAGAACCGATTGAGGTTTTACAACAAGCATACGCCCCGCTTCGCGGCCTCCCTGCATCCAGCGACGCCTTCGAGGACTTGATACCACTCCTGTGATTTTGTCGTATGCTTCTTCAGATTCAATGTAGTTATGCGCCCAGGTTATGTTGCGCTCGTTGGTCTGCTTAACATCAAGATATGCGGGATATTCGGTCCCGTTCCCGGTTCGAGAGATGAGGAGATTGATTGTCATATTTTGACCTGATTACTCTTAGCATGATTCACGATGCGCTGCCTACCTTGAATTGCTGGGGTATAACCTGAAATGATCTGCATCTTGAATTTTGCGAATCCGTCGGCATCCTAAAGAGATCAGGACAGGCTCGCAGGCAGGAAAGATCGACTTACACAAGCGGGGGCATTCCTACCGAATTCCATCCAATCCCTGGGATTATCCGAAGCCTTCGACGTGGCATTCCTAGGCGATGTGAAAGACATCTCGCTTGGCCAGGCTCCGTAAGCTCGGTCCTCAATGGGGAGCTTTCGACTGCTGGGGAGGAAGCCGGATCGGCCAGCGGGGACGTCGAGAACGGTCCCATTTGCCAGTGTCACCAGATGATAATATTCGAAGAGTGTTTCGGCGTTCAGGATCTGTCATCCTATCAGATCATTCAACCCAGGCAAGCTTACCTCTCCGTCTGAGCCTGCACCAAGACACCTGAAACAATTCTCTTCCATAGGAGGAAGCTGGACGCATGAGCTTAATATGAAACCACGATGCAACGTGGAGGACTTACATTGATGTCCGGTACATGAACGAAGAAAGGAACAACGGCGTCAACAAAAGTCATGTCGCCTGCCATCCGAATCAGCGAAGACCTAAAGCAGAGTCGAGCCGTGTAGCTCACCGTTGCTCTCGAGTGGGAGGTCCTGTGTAATATCAAATACGTTCCTCTCCACGCCGTGTATGTCCCATAATTTGGGATTTTGCAGTGCTTCATCTAAAATAGCGAATGAGTAACGCATTCCACCAATCCAATCTCGACTTACTATATCTGTTCATCTCCTCCCCATGATTATCCATATATCTCATTCCTCCATTGACAACGTAAATATCATTCCAGTCTACTGACTGATATTGTTGAGACGAGTTCCATTCCGGTTTCACCGGGAACTCGACGGTAGTCGATCTGAAATCAATGACCATCAGCACGTTGTCCTTCTTAATGTTCTTGACCGGAGGACGCACTTTTTCTTGATAATGGCACGCTCTTTGTACCTCAATCCAACTTGCCACCCAACAACATCACCACAGGCACTACCGTTGAGGGCCAGCCGAGCTTGAGCAGGGAAAGTACCTGAAGGAGCCAGATCGGGCGCTCGCACCCAGGAGCGGACTTCACACGGCCAAGATTCCGCGGTACTTTGTACCAAGGTACTTTCCTCCTCTACAATGACCTCGACGAAATTCTCAAATGGAGAATGAGTCCTCATGACTGCCGCTTCAGATAGGGTGACCACGACGGCGAGAGTCATTAGAGACTTTGACCTCATGGTGGACCTGCCTGTGCGATATATCTTAATCTAAATATGAGGCGAGGGACAGTGGCTTCACGACCATTCGTTGAAATGATTGTCGGGAGGGTCGAGGTGGGAACAAAAGAGATGGGATGAACTGACAGGCTGTTTGCAGCTGTACTCGAGCACTTCGAAGGCTTCTCAGGGACACGGGTAAGCTTAAATGCTTGAAAATGGCTTCTTTCGGTAAGTTAGCTGTTCACGTGTGGCACAATTCTCCGTTATAATACAACATGGACCAGCATGCTAAAATTGTTGGCATGTCGTGTTCAGTCAAGATGTTGGAAGCCTTTCATCCTACTCAGGTAGGATGCAATCGTGTGAGAAAGTGTAGCTGAGCAGAGGAGGCCCACGATGTGCTAAGGCAGCGTGAGTCCGGGGACTCTCATCGTTGTTGGGATTGACTGGGTAGGATATGCATGCAGGGTATCGCCAGCTCCCCATCCCGGAACTCAACTGTTTACAGATAGTCCATCCACCTGGTACCCACTTGTACTCTGAGCCAATTTTCACGCTTGGCTATATTCCCCCAGACCCTCTTCGCCTTCTTCCTCTCTCTTTGGCTCCAGTGCCTGCATCATCCCCATAGCTTTCACCAAGAACGGTTTCAACTCTGTCAATTCGAGAGGAGTCAAGTTTGTCACCTTTGCAGAGCTTGTCAGCGATCATCGCTCTATACTTTAGGTGGGAGACACGCACTTGGAGATAGCTACCTCGCATGACACCTTCACTTTGCAGACCTAAGCGGATCTTGGCCTGTCGTACCTCTCGTAGATCTTTCAAGAGCGACCGTAAAGTCGAAGGGGACTGTAGATCATCTGGAGCGCTGTGCCCCGTAAGCCGGATATTGCATATAGTTTGGTTGTGAAGATGACCTACACGTCAAGGAGGACTTTACTAATCTCGATGAACCGTTTTGGTAATCGCTGAAACGACTCGGCATTTGTTTTTTCCTCACTGAGCAGTGACTGCAGGCTCTCTTTACAGGTCATCAGTGCATGACTAGCTGATATACAGTCAGTCTGGCTCACCGATATTCAGCCATGTGGGCGGGACGATTCGGGCTTTCCGTTTTCGCTTGAGCGAAAGGGCTAACCAGACCGGTACAGTCGCTGTTGAAGGAGGTGTAAATGGCCCATAGATTCCCTAGGATCCAATCAGATCAGGATTACAGACACAAGCCAGGAAGATCCCCGAAAGGCCCACTCACACCGAGAAGTCGGACCCGGGTCATGGAGAAAAGTGGGACAATGTCTATCCTTTCTTCTTCAGCGAGAAAGGTGAGCTCGTCGGGGGTGAGACTCGGTTGAAGAATCTTTGGAAGTGCCATGGCGACATGAGGATCCTCTTCGGGGGTGTGAGAAACCGACTAGGAGCCGGACAACAGAGTCCAGATCAAAGATGACCTCTTTCTTTTGCAGAGACGCGACGCGATGGCCCTAGATCCCCCCCACGTGGTTTGTGGATTTGATCCCGAAAGCGCACGTCCTTCTGTTCATTAGCCCTCCCTCCCTTTCCTTCATTCCTTCCTTCCTTCCTTCTCCATTCCCGATTCTCACGGCAAACACCAAGTAACATAGCATCGTGAGATCCAACTCACACCTAATCACTACTCAACATACACTCGTTTTATCCACACGCTACGCGTACTGAGAACTCTTCCTGTGGTCGCCTCTCACCCCTTCCCACACTAGAGCTACCGTGCCCAGCCATCTACCAGCAGTGGGGACAGAGACAGCAGGAGACGCACAAGATTCCTCAATAGCACTGCTTCGATCTCCGCCACCTCGTCATCTCGTTACGAGATGCTACGTGAGGTCAAGCTCAAAGAGGACGAGTACCCCGCGAGTGGGACTGTCGGACAAAGATTAGCTGGTAGCACATATGGTAGGTCTGAAAAAATCGTAAACCATGCTCGCATGAACTGATCAAATCTACAGGTATATCAAATCGGATATGGCTCCTACTCGTTGGACTAATCTCACTTTTCACCTTCTCCCGTTTCCTCAGTGAGCATTTTAAACCTGCTCCCGGCCGCATTACTGGCTGACTTGTCCAAGGCGCATCCGAACATCTTTCACCATACTCAACAGGCGCACTTCTATCCTCGAAAGATTATCTGAACGCCTCTGCATCAGATCCAGCGCCGTTCGATTTTTGTCCCGTCTTTGGTCCGAACGATACAATTGCAGAGCGCAGGGGACAATGGGGTCTACTCCGATCTAGATTACATTTGGGTAGTGGCGCGAGAATTCAAAGAGTCGTACAGAAGGGCATGGCGGGACAACCGATCACCATCAGTGTCTTGGGCGGTTCTGGTAAGCTGTCATATTTCCAACCTGTATTCGGTATTGACGCGAGACTTAGTCTCGGCTTGTCATGGAGCGGGTGACGATCCAGTAGCATCTCGATGCTACCCTGCCAGATTCTTCGAGTGGTGGAACTCGGTCTTCCCCCATCCCGATTCAGAATTGACAAACGGTGCTGCTCGTCGGACAGACTCCGCCTACTTTGCGTATTGCTCCACGCACCATCTCCCAGACCACACTGATTTGGTCATCCTGGAATTTGATGCGTCGGATCCCAAGTGAGTTGAAGCTTTAGAGAACCGCCCCGATCTGTTGGTTGACGGAGAACAGCGACCCACAATGGCTCTTGCATTTCGAGCTCTTGGTGCGATCCATCCTTGTTCGACCGGAACAGCCTGCTCTGATTATCCTTGGCCACTTTTCTCCCCAGATACAAGCCCAAAATGGTTTTGCGGGGCCTGAGCTTCTCCATACCGTCGTTGCCCAGTTTTACGATGTCCCGCACCTTTCGGCAAAGGGATTGCTGTATAACGATTATCTAGCCAGCCCTGAACAAGCAAGATCGACGTACTTTGTCGATCCGGTTCTCGCAAACCCGAATGGCCACGAGATGCTTGCAGATATTCTGATCAGCTACATGGAGAGCCAAATCTGTTCCGGCTGGGCGGCAACCATGGGACATGCATTCGACGTACCCTACATGGGAGCTCCTTCAAGTGCGGAAAACGGACTCGAGGCAGTGTCTGCTGCTACTGAAGCCTCAGAATCGGCCGAAGAGATCGAAGCAGAAGGCGGTAGTCTAGCAAACAAGCTTCGCACCATCCGCGTTCCCCAGGCGATGCTGTCCGACCGACCTTCCGATATCCTACGTTTCCGAGAAGTCAAGCCGTTTTGCGTTTCCGCAAATGACCTGATCAACCCATTGCCGCCTTCGCATTTCTTCGGATCGGGTTGGCTAGCACATCATCCTCAGAAGGGCGCATCACTAGATGAGAAGCATTACTGGTATGCTGAGATCGGTGGAAGCAAGATGCGTGTCCCGATTGAGTTGAGTGCCGGAGATGTTGCCGTGTATTACCTGCAGTGAGTTGTCGTCAAGCAAAGACGTCATTGGGATTGGTATCTGACAAACGCCTAGAGATCCCATGGACCGACATAGCGGCCGCGCGGCTTGTTGGGTCGATGACAATTTTTCAGGAGCAGTCGAACTTTCCGGCAGTGCTGACGTTCACGATACAACACCAACGTGAGTATTTACAGCTAAAAAGTCTCCCCTTCATGCCTTTTCTCTAATCTGGAATCCTTCTCCATGTCTCCCGAGCTATGAGCTCTGACTCGTGCGATGTCAAACTGACGTTCGTGTTAGTCTCACATTGATCGATTTCAACGTAGCAGCAGGACCTCATTACGTCGAATGCCATCTCCTAGGCAAGGAGGGCGAGACCATCCCTCCGTTCAAGATGCTTGGAATGTGAGTATTCCGTCTTGGCAATTATTTGCTCGCGTGCTGATTGCATGTACAGCTTTGCAACTTGATGCGGGTTTGGGAGTGTAGCGAGACATTATGAGCGACTTCATTGTTGCTTTTCATACTCAGGATTTACCATAGACAGCGCAGGGGGTTTTACACGGTTGACCGGGCATTCAGAATTGTCTGCGTTATGCATCTCACGTAGCCAATGCAGGTAGAAGTATCGACTTTGGCTGTTGAATCTGTTGTCGGCCACACTCCAAATTGAAAGGATGATGTTTCGAGAGAGTCCATCAAATGTTCGTGTTGTATTGATATACATGCTGCACTCCCAACACCTGTCTCTACAAGAGCACCTAAGCTGCGACTTCCACTGAAGGATTTGGGACCTCTATTCCTGCCTCTTCAGGCTTCTGCATATCTTCGAATGGGTTCTCTTTCGAGAGGTCGATGGAGTGGATGCCGTCTTTATCGATAAGGATGCAATTGAAGCTGAAACGGACGGTAAGACCTTTAAGTAGTTTCAGCAAGGTATCATAGTGACTCGAGTGAGTGGGGGAGAAGAATAGTGAGTGGTAGGTAGACGTGACTCACGAATATTGACCTCGCTAATACATTTCCTCAAAACTTCCAGACCCTCAACACGATCCATTTGTGGATGTGCCCATTTGTCCATGGTACTTAAACAGACATACATACCGAATCCTTGTGCAGCATAAGGAACAACAGCCTTTGTGCCGAGATAATCTATCCAGTATAGGTGAGGGAGATCAGTGGTAGTGTCGTATCCGCCTAACAAGAGGTTGACGGCGTATGGACGTCGGGAACGAAGTGATTCAGCAAGTGTGCGTCGGACCCATGCTGACGCTGATGGAGGGAGGAGGGCAGTGTGATTACTGTTGTCATGTAATTTGATGGCAGGATATGCAGAAGTAGGATACGAGTGCAAAAATAGGATGTGGGAAGGAGGTATTCTGCGTCAGCGAAAATCGTCAAGACAAGTTGAAGATGTATGATCTCATCCGACACCGAAAATTGTTACCCTCAGCGCCTCTAATTCGCTGGGACACCAACGAGAACAGAATACTATACACTGATTGGCTCTGAATAGACTCACCGAATATGATAAAGACGCATGTTTCGTTCAACATAGTCGGCAAAATTGTTGGTATCTCCAGGTTCTCCTCCAACAGCCATGGCGAGATGAGGTCCTAGTGCCTTGATCTTGTTCTCATCAGACTTCATCTGGATGATAGATCGTCCTGCCGACATGTCGGAGCAGATAATGACATAGTCTTTGCCTGTGCGGAGAGAGCAGGAGCACGAGGGAGAGAAGGATGATTGTAAGGAAAGGGTCGTAGGAGGAGAACAAGTATAGCGGAGACAAGGTAGACAGATATATCAAGCGCCAGGGCGGTCAAGTTACGTGTGCAGTGAGGAATGTGATGGGTCATAAAACAGGTAGACAGATATAAAGGAAGCGTTGGCGTCAGCGATGCCTGGATATGTGGGAAGAGTAGCTCACCTGTTATACCAAATGAGCACTCCATGATGAGTCAGAGTAAACAGGAAGCAGGGAGAGAGGGTATAGATGGGCTTTGAGCCTTAGCAAGTGAGCTTGATGAGACTTTGGGGCGACAAAGCAGTGATGAATCGTAGATCAACGAGCTGAAGAGCAACTGGTGAGTTGGCCGCGCGTTGGCTGTAAGGCGTGCGAACTAAAGATAGGCATACAAACTCAGAAAGATATAATAGGCGCGCAGAGCTTATACGCGTATCGGCATGGTCTGTAGAGTATATCTCCCATATCGCGCTGGAACACATACTCGTACAAGCTCAAGGGCTGCATAGCTCATCAGTCATCTATCCTCGTTCCAGTCTGCTACCGTGGCAGTTGGATCAAGATGCTTCCCACCGACCTCCCAGCGACGACGCTCCTTCTCCAGGAGATACAGACGGTAACCTCGTCTATGAGAAGGAATCAACGATGGGCATCCACAAGCTCTTCGTTCCAGTCCTCAACGGCGCCTCTTCCGCCATACTTACAGGCCAACAAGAATGCTCGCAAGGCGAGAAGCACGAGCATCGGGAGTGCAAAGAAGGGGAGGGCCAACCACGACGGAGTGGACGATGGGGATCTCATGGGCGGTTTCGTGGTATTGCGTCGGAGTCTAACAGGTCTCAAGGGTTAGTTGAACGTATTTCATGGATAGAAATGTTTGCTCAATTTATGACACTTCAGATATCAAATCCCTCACACCGCTCGAGCTGTGTAGTCCTTTCTTGGCTCTAATCCGGTCGCCCATAACTTCCGGCCCTATCACCTCTCTTGCCCTCACATCGCTACATTCAATCATTGTTTCCGTCCTTCCTCTCTACCTGACCCCAGCACCAACAACAGTCACCCCATCCAACCCGCTCGAGATTGCTCTTGCACATATCACTTCGGCTTTATCGCAATGTCGCTTCCCTTCCTCATCTCCACAGCAAGACGAGCTCGTCCTGTTGCGCTTGTTACGAGTCATCGAGGCGTTGACCTCGTTCCTCGAGCTTACAGCATCTACAAGCACCTCGCGAGCAACAATGAGCATGCTAGACCACATGGGTGATGAGAGCGTCTGTGAGCTCTTGGAGGTTGGCTTGGGCATGCTTGCCAGGGCGAGACTGGGCGAGAGTCTACGAAACACAGCCCAGAGCTGCGTGCAGGCCATCGTACGGACGGCTTTCCGAAGATTAAGGACATTGACCAGTGGTGATGTGGAGAGACTGCTTGAAGCTGGAAAACGAGTGGAAGATAAGGCTCGCAAGCGAGAGGAGGAAAAGCAAAAGTCCAACGGTGAAGCGGGTGCGGTCGACTTGAACGAGAAGGTAGAAGAGGACGACGAGCTCGGTAAATGACCTGCATTCACTTTCAGCAAAAGCTTACTGATCTCGCGTTAGATGAAACTCCACCCCCTTTCACCCCCTATGGTCTGCCGACGATCCTTGAACTCCTCCGTGTACTCATCGCCCTTCTCAACCCGTCTGATCAAGCACACACGGATTCGATGAGACTGTCCGCGCTCGCGGTACTCAATACAGCGTTGGAAGTTGGTGGTGCAGGTTTAGGCGGTTGGCCGGAATTAAGAGAGGGTCTTCGAGACGAGGGTTGTCGATACCTCTTCCAGGTCAGTTCGTGAATCTGCGTCATGGTCACAGCTGACGATGAAAAGCTCACTCGATCGGACTCTCCGGCTCTACTGGCCCAGTCCCTTCGAACCACATCAACACTCTTTTCCACCTTGCTCCCTCATCTCAAACTACAACTCGAGCTATTCCTCTCCTACTTGATCGACAGGCTCACCCCCCCAGGACCAACAGCTCTCCCACCCCATCTTATGCACATTCAGCATCCCAATCGCCCAGACTCACCGGCAATCGCTGCCGTCGCAGATTTTGGCAACAATGACCCCGCAAGACCGACAACACCATTACCAGAGGCACAAGCATCGACTTCATCAACACCACGCCCTCTCTCCCTCCTACCCCCCGTACCGAACGAGACCAAGGAACTCATGCTCGAGACCCTTACTCAGATAGCTGCTCGCCCAAGCTTTATGGTGGACTGCTGGGTCAATTTTGATTGCTCAACTGACAGTGAGGATATGTTTGAGCGCTTAATCGCCTTTTTGACTAGGGTGAGTCTTGCATCCGAAAGATCATAGTGTCTCTAACTCGAGATAGGGCGTATACCCTTCTGGTCCACCCAAGCAGGATGGGTCTTCTCATCTGTTTGAGGGCCTCGAGAATATTCAACTACTGTCTCTGGAGATCCTCTTGTCCTACGTCAGCTCAATGGCGGATCGATTAACGGAGGGTTCTGAGCCTTGGCTTGAGGCAAGTTTTGGATTTGCAACACTCAGGCTTTTACTGACATTGTCTCAGAGTTATCCGGCTGCCGATGCCCTCAAGTCGCGTAAAGCACGCAAAGGGACGCTTTTGACCGGCCTGCACATGTTCAATACAAAGCCTAAAACCGGACTCGCCTTCTTGGAAAAAGAGGGCCTAATTGTCTCTGACACTAGAGCTGGGACGGATGCAGAGAAACGCAACCTGGCAATCGCCAAATTCCTGCGAAGCTCGTCAAGGCTCGACAAGAAGCTCTTAGGAGAGTATATCTCAAGGCCGGATCAACTCGACCTATTGAAGGCCTTCATTGCGCTCTTTGACTTCAAGGGAGTGAGTCCTTCCTAGTCAGGCAGATGAAATGAGAACGTTAACGTTTCAGAAATCAATTGCCGATGCAATGCGAGAGTTGCTAGAGAGCTTCCGTCTCCCAGGTGAAGCCCAACCGATTGCTAGGATCACAGAGACCTTTGCCGAGCATTTCTTCTCATTCAAACCTCGTCAGTACTGCACTCACTCTGTCTTGAATATGTACATGCTGACCTCAATAAGCCGAGATTGCCTCACAAGATGCGGTTTATGTCTTGGCCTACTCGGTCATCATGCTCAATACCGATTTACACAATCCTCAGAATCGGGTCAGCTTCTAGACATCTGATAAAGCACCAGCAGCTAACAACAGACAGAAACGCATGACTATCGATGACTACAGGCGAAACCTTCGAGGCGTGAATGACGGAAAGGATTTTGATCCTGAATACCTAGCTGCTATCCACGAATCCATCAAGAGAAGCGAGATCATCTTACCCGAGGAGCACGCAGGCCAACACGGCTTTGAATATGCCTGGAAGAGCTTGATGCAAAGATCCCGGACTGCAGGTATGCGAATCTAGTTTTCGCTGTTCTTGCCGCCACTAATCGTTCAGGTCCAATGATCATTTGCAACTCGTCACTTTATGATGAAGATATGTTCAGATTGTCTTGGCGCCCAGTTATCTCTGCTATCGCGTACGCTTTCACAATGTCAAGTCAAGACGAACATGTCATACAACGCGCCATCACCGGTTTCCGTCAATGCGCCTCGCTCGCCGGCCGCTTCCGTCTACCGGAAGTTTTCGACACGATTGTATTGTCTCTCTCGTCGGCTACAGGTCTGCTTGACAGCGGCGAGGGACACGAGATGGCCAACTATCCGATTGTTGAGAAGGAAAACGTCAAAGTCACGGTATCTCCCTTGTCCATAAAATTCGGTCGAAGCTACCGATCTCAACTTGCTACTGTCGTCTTGTTCACGATTGCGAATGGTAATGGCTCCGCCATCAGGGAAGGATGGACTCAGATCTTCGAGATGTTCCAGACACTTTTCCTACATTCGCTCCTGCCGGCGCCCATGCTCCAAATGGAGGATTTCTTGGCTGGCACCACGACCATACCGCTCAAGACAAATGTCCCTGCGCCTCAGCCCGAGCGACGACCAGAAGGAGGCTTGCTATCAACGTTGTCAAGCTACCTTCTCAGTCCGTACGGCAATAGTAACGAGAACTTGGTTGTTGAAACAAGCGATGAGGATGTGGAGAACACCTTGGTTGCTGCGGATTGCCTAAGTTCCTGCAAGCTAGAAGAGCTCTATGCGGAGATTCTGTAAGTTGCTCGCCACCATGAGCGGCAAGGAAGCTAGCTGACTCGTGTAGATCCCTCGAGGTCGATGCGTTGATTCCTGCGCTCAAGGCGCTCCGTAGCCTTGCCGAGCACCGTACCACGGCCCGCCTCGCTAGTCGATTGGAGCCGAGACAGGAGAATGACTCTCCGCATGCCCGAGAGGGCGGTCAGCTGCCTTACGATCCAGCGTGTATCTTCCTCCTGGAGATGATGGTCAGCGTTGCGGCGAGGGGGAAAGATCATATTGTGGAAACTTGGTAAGTAAATAGGTTGCGTCGTTCATCAGGTCCGCTGATCAAATCCAGGCCTATCGTCTTCGAGTACATCTCATCGTTGCTTGGGAGTGCACAAAGCTATTCCGTCCTTCTCGTTGAGCGGGCTGTCGTTGACCTATTACGACTCTGCTTGATAATATCTGAAAATGTAAGACATCAGCCTGCCGCGGCAAGAGTTAGCTGACCCCCTGCAGCCTGCCCTGCACGACCAGCTTTACCTAGCCCTTGATGTCCTCCGTTCCCTCCCCTCAACAGTGCTCAATTCAGTCTCCGAGCAGCTTATGGCTGGCGTTGCACTCATCCTCGAACGCCAACCACAAATAGTCAAGAGCCATACCGAGTGGAATCTCGTTATTGCCCTGTTCCGTGCGACGGTGGCTCATCCCGAAGCATCAAAAGTCACCCTTGGGATCGTGCAGAAGATTGTGGCAGACGGGCCAGGGAAGCGTTTGGGAGTGGACAATTACGCCGGGACAATTGCGCTACTGGACGAGTTCGCTACTGCGGCTGGTGCTGCAAAGGCAGGCAAGACACAAGGCAGAAGGGCGAGTGAGAGTCATACTCTGTGAGTTCTGATCTGTGCAGCGACAGCGCTGCGGGTCACTTGCTCTAGTAGCAAGTGGGAGGGGAGATTGCACCCGGAACGTTAGGTGTGCACGAACGAGTTGGAGCTGACGGACTCTAGCGGTCCCACTGTTGAAAGAGGACTGACAGCCCTCGACTCGCTGTACGAACTGCGAAATGTGATTCCTGGTTTGATTAAACAAAGTGGACAGAGTGGACAAGAGGGTGAGTGTCTTCAAACTGCAGTTCGACAAGGCTGAGCCTTCTAGCTTGGACCACCTTTTGGTTGCCTCCTCTTCTGGCAATTGGCAAGCAATGCGTCAATACCCATCAATCGATACGACAAAGGGCAATGTCGTATCTCCAACGTCTACTTCTCTCTCCACAACTCCTCTCACCAAGCGATACACTCCATACCCTGCCAACTATCTTTGATCGGGTACTCTTCCCGGTGCTGGATGAGCTGCTCAAACCTCAGGTATTTGAGCGGGATCCAGCTGGGATGGGTGAAACTCGTTTACGAGCTGCGACATTGCTTTGCAAGATCTTCCTGCAATATGTAGTGACCTTGGTCGAGGGTGGAAGCGGAGAAGTAGGAGGGCTGTTTGTGAGGGTGCTGGACAAGCTCGAGCGATTCATGCGTGGAGAACGGGAGATGCTTGTGAGTCCTGCCAGTAGAGTATTGAAGCTCGCGCTTATGATATGCAGAACGAGGCAGGGGAATCACTCAAGAACGTCGTCCTGGTCATGTATTCGTCAAAATTACTTCTACCGCCGCCGACTGCGGGATCCAAGGACGAAAGGACGAAAGAGCAGCGAGAGCTATGGGATCAGAGTGCGGGACGGATCGAGCGAGTATTGCCTGGTTTCCTGGGAGAAGCAATCGTAGCGCCTGCTCCTATCCCTGGTCGAATATCGGCGGATGCGAAAAGAGAGGAGGTCAAGGCGTAGTAGATTATGCCTCAATATGTCGAGTGAGGGGATCATCATTACTTGGAGAGACTCCGTATATTCATAAGGGTTGATTGTCGGATCAATAGATGATCTACAAATGTACCAGATTGCTGCATCAATTTTGTCATGGTCAACGCGGCATCAGATGTGAATGAACATTGCTGTCAAGGGTCTGATTTAGCAAGCCCGTCTCGAGCCATAACAGTCGGTCAACTGAGTAGAGCCCATAATCATGAAAATGAGGTTATGCATACACTAGACCTCTAGATGATAACCTGTGAATGGTCGTCTGGTGTTGATACTACTGGATCACCACGTGTAGCGGACGCTGCTCTCCCTTTACCTCCTACTCTACCTTCCCAAGCTCTTCTTTTACTGCTTTCAATCTCTACTTCACCTCCACCCCAACTTGAACCGTGGTATTCCGATATTTCCGATTCTGAAGTACCGCTCGCCACGCCATCTAGATCCATTGGGAAATCGACGTGTGCCCGTGTTGGTAGACCGTCACCATAAATATCACCTGCTTTGGCTTTGGGTCGATCTGGAATCGTACCGATACGATGACCTTGATCTCCTCTGACAAGGAAGACTGATAATAGTGCGTTGACTGCTGCTCGGTGCTCGGCCATCTTCAATGAAGAACCGTGTCCTTCTGCGAGTTTAAGACCGGTAGGTAAAAATAATCCAACGTTGAATATTGGTGAAGCAGAGTGTGCACCGGTAGATGCCAGAAGACTAAGACGATATTAGATTTGATATGCAATGCAAGCGAAATTAATTAATGGGAAATGTGAGTATCAATAGAACGTACCGAGCTTCGATTCGCCCCAGACCAGAATTCGGTGAAACACCAGCTTCCACTAGCTGCTTGGCCACTACGCCAGATAATAGGTATTTGGGATTCTTAAAGTTGAATAGTGATGGGAGATCAAGATGCCGGGTGAAAAAGTGGGCGTGAACAAACGTTCTCGCAGCGTGAATGCCCTGTAATTGAATCAGCATCTCATCATGGAAAAGAAGAGTCTGTATCCAGGTAACAGATTGGAAGAACAAGGAGCGGCAACGTACCATCTCTTGGTAGATCAAGCCCACAAATGCCCGCACTGTAGCCGCGACGACCTCTTCGAAACCTTCTACCCTCTTGCTCCTTGCACCCTGCTCTTCTATCTCTTCCAATCGCGCTTGACCCTCCATATGTCTTCTGAATCGCCTTCCGAACGCAATGCGCTCCGGTCCACCTTCGTCCTCATATCGCTGGGTTCTTCTCCATCTGACAGGGATACCAGCACTCTGCAAGCCTCTACCTCGTCCAACAGCACCCGAGTTACCAGCACTCTGCACACCGACTCCTAGCTCACGTGCGACTGAGAAGCATGCTTTGTGTCCCACGTATGCTGTCACTGCGAGTTTGAGTGCTTCTGTCGGTAATAAAGGATACTGCGCTGCTAGATGTTCTGCTGCAAAGAGGCCCAAAAGCGAGTTGCCTATAGCGCAGAATAGCTCGTTGGTAGGTTCATTATCCTGCAGTGGAGGTTCATCTTTATCTGCCTGACCACGGGGATCGTTGAAGGATGGATGAGTGAGGCAGGTGATGAGGTCGGGGTGAAAATCCTGGTCGGCTGGGATGTTGAGTCGAGCCAGTAAGGCTGAGAGAGCGGTGGGAGGGGGAATGAGTTCTGGTGCCAGAGAAGATTTACGTGGTCTAGCCGCTGGAAGTCTTTGTGATGACTCGGCGGTGTTGAGTAAGGGTGTCGATGTAGATAGGGAGCGAGTGAGGGGAAATGAAGGGCGCCGACGAACAGAGATGAGCCGCTGGAACGCAGGTGCCAGCGATCGGTGTGACATGCTGAGGAAGGACAGCGGGGCCAGGCGCGATCCGTAGCCGGATCGTGTCACTGATGGATGATTGACCTCGGGGAGGGGGGAGTCGAGGCGAGTGAGAGAGTGACACAGAGTAGACGAGTGCTTTTGGTGTTGGCGGTATAGTTCAAGTGGACAAGACGTTCGAAAAAGTCGGGTGATCTAGCTGTTTCATTAAATGCCACGTCAGGCCATCATTGTCCACTGGGTTGGCTTCCTGTCGCCATGATTCGTATTTTCATATCACCTGTAGAGACGTTGACTAAATATTCGTATATCTCATTTGCATCAAACAAGTTCGAACATGTCAGTCAGGACTTCCATCCGATCTATGGCTGTACACACCACAGCTCTGAGAAGCGCAACTCTCTGCGCGACTAGAGCATACACCTGCACCTATACCCGCCCCACCGTCATTCCGCCCATCGCTCATTCTCGACTCGTCCAAGTTCGAGCGAAGACGACATCCCCAAATGGCCCGAATAAGTGGGCCAAGAACCCAGTCATCAACTATGATGAGTTGAAGCCTATCACTGAACAGCCTAATGATGTGAGTTGGACTGTTCGCTTGCCGGAATTCAAGTAGCCGTCTTGAATCGTCCCTGCTTGCCTTGCCTTTTCTTGACTTGGCTGATCATTTGTCATGCAGGATATCCTCCTCATTGACGTTCGAGAGCCAGACGAAGTCGCCCTTGGATCCATCCCGAGCGCTGTCAACCTCCCTCTGTCGGTATTGAAAGAATCATTGAGCGAGCAATACAGTACTGGTGATTTCCAGCGTGTGAGTCGCTTATTCCCTTCCCCTTGTCGCTTTTTATTGGCTCCAACGTCATCCTCAACAAATTCTCTTACTCACTTACACCCCCTTTTTAACCCAGTTTACTCCCTTTTCTGTGGTCTTGACACTTTCTGTTCCTGTACTGTATGTTCATTTACTGACTACTTGGAACAGAAATTCGCATTCCCAAAACCAGCCTACAACCAAAACATAATTTTCTTTTGTCGATCAGGTAAACGATCAGCCACAGCTGCCGAACAAGCTGCAGAGAGAGGATATCCCAACATCAGGAATTATACTGGAAGTTGGCTGGATTGGCAGAAGAAGGAACAAGCTAGAGATGGTGGCGATGATTGAGTCCCCATCTTAGCTTATATAAGTTACCAAAAAAACAGATAGCAAATGTCATTAGTCGGCGGGTCGGCATCAATGCAGTATGTATATTTAACGTTTGAAGACCGATGTGAATTATCGTAATAGGTTTCAGTTGCGTGCAATGATGCTAGATGAGTCATATCGTTTCCAGTTTGAATTGGAGTCGACCATCGCTTGTCGCCGTTCCTACTCAGGCAGAGTACCCGCAGGGTTCGTCTTCATAATTGATCGTGTCAACCTGAGCGTGTCAACCTGAGCAAACATGCACAGAAATGCATTCTGAAACCGTATCGGTCGATCAATCAATCCATTATAAACGAGAACAGAATCGTGTATGGTGAACTGTATTATTATCTCAAGAATACAAATTAAGATACCACGACCTCAAAAGATTTTCACATGAACAAGAAACTACAATCAGAACCACCTCCTCTTGTGCGTTATCTCTGTCGTAGTAACGCCCTCCGTCGCTACTATCTCCCTTCTAAATATCACAATTCAGCAAAAAAAAGAACTCATCAAAGTCATGCCACTTAATCTTCATCGACTCACCTGTAATGCCTCTCACGGATCCATCCGATGATGATCAGTGGTAGAGCGATGAGGTATACTAGCCAACCGACGATGACTAGTGGAAACGCTCCGCCGTAGTGCGGCGAAAGGCCTTCGTGTTTGAATCGATGGTGTGCTACGCCAAAGACGACAACGACGATGAAGAATGAGATGGTGGCGCATAGAGCAGTGAGTCCCTGAAAGAGAAGGAGAGGTTAGATCGTTGCAATAGACTCGAGGAGGGACGATAATAGGAAAGTAAGAGAGAGAGAGAAGGGGGGAAGGGGGAGAGGAGAACATCAACGATAAGATTGGGGATTTGAATTGATTACTCACTGTGAGGAAAGCACTGAGAAACCCAGAAGAGAGGTTATAGATCGAGTGCAAGATACTCAGCCACGCCAATGTACCAAAAGCAGCAGTCAGAGCGACAAAGATCAGTGCACCAGTGGTATGCTTGCCACCGATGAATTCAGGGTGCCAAGCGTATCTGTTTTACGTCAGTTTGGCTGGAATAGAAGTCGAGAAGACCAATGGTGAGGAAGTGTAAATGATATCTATTGGGTTACTCCAGAAAGACACCTACCCGTCATGCTTGAAGCACAGGCTGTTGTCGGTTTTGCACCAGCCAAAGTTGCCGTACTAAGCCTATTCAGCTTCGTCGAGAAACAAAACATGACTCACTTTGACGCCATTGCCATCAGAGTGTAAGTAGCTGAGAGATTTGATGTATGGGACTGAAAATGCTGACACCCAGAAGAAGAGGGTTGCAGCCTGGTAGAGAGAATTCAAAGTTAGCAACGAAGATCAACAGCAGTTCAATTTCCATTATTCAGCAGCGATAGGTTGAATGAGAGTGAGTGGCGACAAGGGAAAGAAATAACACCCCGTCAGTTGAAGTCCCGTTTAGAGATGGTCGGTCTTCACTTACAAGTACGAGGAATGCACCCAAACCGAGAGAAGCAGGATACCTCCTGGTCATATCGGTTATTCAATCAGTTTGTAGTGAGTAGTAAGTTATAAGTTATAGCAGAAGTAGTAGGTAATGCAAGAGGAAGCGGTGGCGAGCGTCGATTTGGGGGTGAACAGTACGTTTCGTCAGTGGCTTTAAGTAAGCAGAGTGAGAAGACGAGAAGGTTCGACGAGGGGAGGGATTTCATCCTTTGATCACGGCAAAAGGTGGTCAGTTTGGGGTGATGATCATGACGTCGTCGACGTCAAGAGACCGGACTTTGTGTTTACTTCAAAGGAAGGCTTTGCAGCGGACGGTCCTGCAAGGCATGACATGCGAGACGTGCGAGACCTTTGGTTCATGTCATACATTGCCCGATATAGTAGACGACTCAAACCATCATCCTTGGATAAAGGTTGCGAAAACGCCAATCATGGTGTGTACTGAACATGAGAGGTAAAGGCGAACTTTGGAGGGGCGTCGTTCGTACGAGTATGGCTTATTGTACGGGGGGACATTGGGCTTAGAGAACCACTACTTGTGACGAAGTTGAGCGTGAGTTATACTTGGGACAAGTACGCGAAGACGTCAAAACAGAGGTAGTGCTGAGGACAACCTCCACTGCCACTTTCTCCAATCGCCGCCAAATGCCGCGCCTTTCGTCAATGGTGACGTATTGAAGTTGAGATGTCGTGTTCTTACTTTGTGGACCTTAAAAACAGCTTTGCTATCTTTTCTCCAAAAGTCCTCTTGACACTTGTGACTGTCATCATCGACTGGGAGCACTACTGTCATTGTCACTGTTACTGTTATTATTATCCGATCATCTAGTGCTCGGGCCGCAATAACAAACGTCGACCCTCAACTCAACCTATACCTATAATCGACAAACGCTAGCGCGTCATCATGGCTGTCGTTGACCCGCATTATCTCTGGGCCGCAGGCCATGTGGTCATGCTTACTGGAAGTTGTGAGTGATCCTACGTCTCTCCAGTCTGTAGATCACCGGCTGTGGTGGTCATGAAGGGAGAAGGAAGATTCTGGAACTTGAAACGCATTGGCGGATACATTGCCTCGTCTACTTTGCATTTCGCAGTCATCAGTGACTAATTGCTGCTACAATCTATACTTGTCACTTCAGACCTCGCCAGAAGACCTGCTCGCACAGTAGCTAATGCCATATAGTCTACATTCTCCTACAATCAATCTTCTTCCGCTCTGCTCCCAAAACATACCGAGCATCGTACACCGGTGCACTTGTTTCATACTGTATTGTGGTATTCAAGTCACTCGGCATCCCGTCACTCAACCGCGCATGGGCTCAACGTGCCTTTGCAGACGAGAACGTGCAGTATGCAGTTTTGGCACTGTATTGGTGGATCTCGAAGCCTATTTCCAGTAAGTTCCGCTGGTCAACAGATTCGGAGGCAGAGAACTTATTGCCCAGTAACCGTAATTCCTTTTGCGACTTTCTCGCTGTTCCATACTCTCACCTTTTTGCGGACCAACATCCTGCCGAAACTCGTCCCGTGAGTTTTACTGTAGACTTGCAAGAAATCATTGTCTGACGTGACTCAGCGCCGCTCCTCCTGTTCAGCCAGGTCAGCCGCGACCCCCACCTGCTCTTTATGACCGAATCTCGCGAGGAACCCAGCTCTGGGTCAAGACCAACTATGACCATGCCATGAAGTTTGTCGCATATGCCGAGCTAGCGATTCTCGCTCGAGTAGTCGTCGGTGTCTTCATGTAAGCCCTCACTCGCTTCTCAAGGACCTTGTTCTAACACAGACACTCAGCTTCCGCTCATCGTTGCTTGCCCCCTTGTTTCTCGCTCACTTCATCCGCCTGCGATACCATGCCTCGCCTTTCACCCGTATCGCCGTGGCTGACATCACTGGCCGGATCGATTCTGTGCTGTTGCCGCGTGGAGGAGCTGTAGAGAATGCTTGGGTCACTGTCAAGCGAGTTGTTTCTACCTGGGGAGGCGGGCACATGCTACCTGGCGATCAGCAGCCACCTGCAGGAGCTGCCGCCGGAGCAGCAGCGGGAGGCGCAAGAGCGGCACCGAGGAGGTAGATGTCGTGACCGAATGAGTCTTATGAATAATGTGTCTGGGCCCGTTCCATATTCCACTAGCAGCAAACTGACCAGTCTAGCACTTTTGTGTTTGTGTCAGTGGCACTGCGTCCCGGACAAGAGGCCATGTATCCCCTTGATTTTGCCAGTATGTAACGGATTTCACATGAGGTCAAGACGATTTAGCGAGGATTGCCGTTGGTGACCCCTTTGTGCCACGTTTTTTTCCTTCAAACCACGCGTTTCAGGTTGAGCTTCCCCCAAGTACTGTTCCTTTACGACGCGCTCTGATCTCTTCCGGATCAAGTCATCATCATTCATTTCCCACTTTGTTCTTGTCCTTCATAGCTGCGTCTGCTCTCACAGTCATTGGAGTGTAACAAAGACACGTACAGTACAATTTGGGATAACCTCTCACTCAAGGTCTCTGGATATATACCTCACCTCACCTCGCTCAGCCCATTCACCCCTACCTTTGCTCGTCTGAGCACAGGTATACTCGTCCATCATGTCTGCCACTACACGAAACATCAAATGTGGGTAGCATTATAATTTCCCGAGTATTACAGTCTATAATCGCTGACAAATAATCGCTCGTCTTTCATTTCGTCCCCATCTTACAACACCCATCACTCATAACTCCCACATTCTTCTCCTGCTTGATGTGGTGATCTCTCGTATGACTCTTATCAAACATAGGTGTCGTCGTAGGAGATGGTGCAGTCGGAAAAGTGAGTTTCTACCTGCAACACTCTGCGTGCGTCTCGTCGCTTGTCACTGATAGTTATTTTTTTTTCTAAAACCAGACCTGCCTCTTGATCTCATACACTACCAATGCCTTTCCAGGAGAATACGTCCCAACTGTCTTTGATAATTACTCGAGTCAGGTCAATGTGGATGGTATGACTGTTTCCTTGGGTCTATGGGATACTGCAGGTCAAGAGGATTATGAGTGAGTTTAGTTTTGGTCAGAGATGTCTGGTCTCTCCATGACTCCAGATCATGTCTTCTCTGAGAGAAAGATCGTCATTCAGGCCGGTGGATAGGAGTTAAAGGAATATCGCGTGATATTCCATGTTGGCCCACTCCTGTTATCCTCGTTTTCCAGCCTGAGCAAGCTGGGACGATCAATTTACAAGTATAAAGTACTGATAATGACCAACAGCCGTCTCCGACCTCTCAGCTATCCCCAGACCGACGTATTCCTTCTTTGCTTCAGTGTCGTCTCACCACCCTCATTTGAAAATGTCCGGACCAAGGTCAGCTCTCAGCTTCTTCATCTGTCAAAGCTGACGAGAGTGTAGTGGTGGCCGGAAATCCTGCATCACTGTCAGTCGGGCATAGCAACCTGCCTCGCACGCTTCTGCTGACGTGCTGTAGCACCAGGAACACCAATTATCCTCGTCGGCACCAAGCTTGATCTTCGTGATGATCCTTTGACTATTGACAAATTGCGCGAGCGCCGGTCAGCGCCTATTCAGTACGCGCAAGGCTCGGCCATGGGCAATGACATCAAGGCAGCCAAGGTTTGCGGTTCACATACTGATCGACGAGTGCTGATGGTGGCAGTATCTTGAGTGCTCTGCTTTGACCCAAAAGGGGCTCAAGACTGTGTTTGACGAGGCCATCCGGACAGTCCGTAAGTCTACAGATCGTCCTTTAGGCGCTGCTTGAGCTCACGCTCACCGAACAGTCAATCCCAATCGACGAGCCGGAAAGGCAAAGAAGCAAGGCGGAGGATGCGTCTTGATGTAACGTGTATGATGGCTGTACGAAACCCATCAGAGTCAGTCCAGACTTAGATGACCTGTATCCCCTTTCTCCTCTTGACTTTTCCTTGTCCTTTCATACGAGCTGCGCGGTCGTGTGTCTCCTATGTTCATTGCTCTAGTGACGCTGCACGACCTATGATGATGATGTATACCATATGGCATTAAGAGTGGTTTTATGTTTTGTGTCTTTTGACTGAACGATCAAAGCATCAAGGTTTGACTCACCTGCAAAGGACGATCCGTTCTCGGTCAACGCCGGTTGTCCGGTCCACAGTCGTCTAGAATCTGTTGACACAGCCGAGTTATCCTCTTGATCATCTTATCTTTTTGATTTGGAATCTGCAAGAGGTGGGAAAGGAAAGATGTCCCAGTCAGTTGCTGGACCATCGTGGAATACAAAAGGGACTTCGTATTCTGGAGGCAAGGCTCGAAGTTGGGTTCCAAGGGCTTGTGATAGATGTCAGTTCAGATCTCTCTCTTTCTTTCTCTCTATTTCTTTCTCTCTATTTCTTTCTCTCTATTTCCTTGTCTCTCTCTCTCTCTCTGTCCTTCTTTCAACTTTGTTTTGGTGGTTCGAGTCGCCTCTGGAGCTTAAAGAGTCGACATGGGATGATCGCTGACATTAAAGCAGGTCGTAAAAGAAAAGCGAGATGTGGTATGGGTTTTACTTGGTTGTGAAAGTACTGGGGATGGATCAGTCGGCTGATGAAAAGGGTTAGATGAAGCTGTACCATGTCGTAATTGTTCTGAAGCTGGAGTTGCCTGTACACACGATGCACCTGTACTCAAACGAGGTCCAAGACCAAGGTACGTATATCTCATTCTATCTAACCTTTCCCATTTCCCCTTTCTCCCTTGCCCCTTGGCCTTGGCCTTTCCTTCGTTGTCATCACTACTGGATATGACCTGCTTCTATTCATCATGTATCAGAAGGAATAAATATCAATATATTGATGTTATACAAGACAACATACACGAGATGTAGAAGACCGACTTCGTAATCTCGAACACCTAATCTCATCTATACCTGGAGGTTCTAGCGCAGCTACACCTTCTTTAACTTCGGGAGAACTGGATCAAATTCGCCTAGCAGCTCATGCGACTACTACCACTCCAGGAAGCGATTCGAGTCCTGGTAATGCAGCTTGGACAGGATGGTATGGCGATATGGTCAAAACCGGTTTAACTCCACCTATGATGATTGCTTCTGCTTCTGTCGACACATACTCGAGCATGAATGATGGATTGGGACATACACAATCCAGGATCACTGGCGGCGATATGTGGCCACCAGGTCATACCCCTGGACCTGGACCTGGACCTGGACCGTCAACTGTACTCAATTCACATATTATCAACTCGCACTCTCCTCAACCTGTTCTCAATCATCCGCATTCTCCACCTACAGCGGCAGTCCCAGGCCAAGATCTACTCTATAGGTGAGTCTATATATCAGCCTTGCTTAGCTGATCGAAAAGGGATGTTGAGGGCCAGACAAAGTGGCTCGGTCCATCGAGGTGAGCACCCCATTCCTATCTCCTCCCAGATTTACCTCCTGCTCATTCTTATTTCCCCTTTTTCCTGTATCCTCCCCATGCCTATCTATCTCACCGCAATTATAAGACGAAAGGAAAAGCTAAATTATCTCTATAGTGGAATGCCTTTGCTAGATCGTCTCAAAATATCCGAATCCAGACCTGCTCCGACCGAAGAATGGCTCTCGTTGTCGGTGGCCATCGGTCTTGAAGCGGATGAACAGCCGTTACCTCCTTCTGCCGGACCTGTGGGAGTCAAGGAGGAAGGCCCGGACGATGAAGGGGATTTATGGGGCCAATTACTGGATGTCTGTCCTCAGGATCTGGTCGATTCGTATGTCTTTGTTAACCTCTTCTGAGACGCTTTATTTATGATTCAGACTCGTTCAAGCATACTTTACAATCAGTCATCTCTGTGAGTTTCCTGCATACAAATACACAGCCGCCTAACAGCGTAGTGTGGCCCATCCTGCACTATCCGACATTCTTGGCTCAATATCATGATCCGGCACATCGACGATCACCTTCTTTCGTCTGTCTGGTCATGTCCCTTTGTTGTCTCTCGTCGCGATATACCCAAGATCCTCGCCTCCCAACCCTCTCACCTCAGCTACTTGCTCTTGCGCGAGTTGCCGTGGCTAGACTCGCAGCGGAACGATCAGACGTATATCTCGTCCAGGCATTGTTTAATATGAGTGTAGTGCAAGAGGGTACACTTCGTCCGAGTTTACTCTGGACATATCTCAGTCAAGCCTTATCGTGCGTATCACTCAATTGGCATACCGTCCAGGCGTGAATGTGACTGGTGGACACTGATATCCGCAGCATGGCGATTGACCTAGGTCTACATCGGCGCGTAGACGAGTGGAGCACATTTTCTGCGTGAGCCGCATTTGTCTTAGGACGTCATTCCCACGAGCTGAGATCTCAGAATCGATATCGAGGTCCGAAGACGCACAATGTGGGCATTGTATTGCCAGAATGTCAAGGCCAGCTGTACATTTGGCCGACCACCGTTACTCCGTCTGAGTGATCTAGGTGAGATACTGTGAATGGCTTGGCACTGACCCGTTGTCAGATTTGGACGAGCCAGCCGCCGTCGATGATGTTTACATCTCCGCAGAAGGAGGGATTGGGGTGCAGCCTGATCGTCCTTCGGTCATGGCTGGATTCGTTGCTGCTATCCGTCTGCACATGATTCTGGAGCGCACGTGAGCGAGCACCTTCCATAACAAGACACAGGATACAGTAATGCTGATTTCGAATAGGATCCGTCGGATGAATCGCGTCAGGCGAGAGAATCCAGCGACCACCGATTCTTTTCTCCACCTCATCACCTGTACTGCCCACCTTCCTTCCCCCACCGCACCGGAGACGGAACTCTTACCGCATGTCACTGATCGCCTACCGGGCGAATGGACATTCAACACGCACACCGTATCGGATCCAGATAATGTCCGATTCTTTCAAAAGACTCGAGTATTCACTTTATCCCACTTCATTCGACTGCTCGTTGCTCGTGGAAGGTTTGCCGAGGAATTAGAAGCGACAACGCACGAGGCAGCCAGTCCAGAGACCAGGAGTCCACCCGCTGCTGTCTCTGCGTCTACCCTGGGACAAATTGCTCAGTGTGAGTGGCATACTTACTCAGCAAGCTAGTTCTCTTCTGACTCGTGGTATACAGCTGCACTCGGTATCATCGGGACGTACGGACTTATAGATGGACGAGGTCGGCTAGGTTTCTTCGGTGCTCATGCGGTGCGTGTTCTTATTGCTTGGTTTTTAGAAATATCATAGTCATCTGATATTGGAAACAGATCGCTCAGCTCACTCAAGCTGGTGCTGGTTTGATTGGTATCATCCTCCATCTACGAGCAACGATCGGCAATGAGTCCATTCTGCATGTTGCGATTCAAGGTCTTCCGGCTGCCATAAAGGTCTTGCGCCAACTCGGTAAACGTGTAAGCCTCTTTCCTTCTTCCTTCCTCCCTTCTTCCTTCTTTCCTTCTTCCTTCTTCCCTTCTTCCTTCTTCCCCCTTGTGGCTTCTTATCCTGACAATGTTTCTCTGACAATCCTAGCGTCCTGCCGGATTACGTGCGGCAGAATTATTAACTGAATTTTCACGCGCATGTAAAATCCCAGTCTTCATCGGATTCGACGTGAATTCGCCCGATAATTCTGTCGTGACAGACCTGGCGGTCGAAGTGCCCATGCTGCGTTCTTTGCCTAGAAGAGAATCAGTTGCGAGGGCTCGGAACGATGCTGAGAATGGAACTGCGGCGAATGATTTTGATCAATGGTTAGGCATCGCTCTGATGAATGCAAGTGATGCGGGTGGTTGGGCAGGTGGGGAGGCGATGTTGGGTGAGTTTCAGACAGGAGTGGGAGAGACACATGTGCCATGAGAGGTGAGGGAGACATGTATCACGATGGGTCATCCATATCTGTCCAATAGTAGTATTTGCCCTAGTAGATTTGACAATCTATGCTACTCTACGTCGCTTGTACGCTGCTGGTCTGTCTGATCTTCAGGCACAGGTTAACCATCCGGTAATTGGTCTCCCGTCTTTTCCGGCGCTTTGTCAACTTGGGGTCGGAACGAAGTGAAGTTGGTTATTGTCTTGCCCCCTGTCCTCCAGCCTTAGTCTTCGCCCGTCTAGAGATAACAGAAACACCAGAATGATCTATACGGTCTCGTGGTCGTAAGGTTTGCCGTGTGATCGCGAGCATTGACAGTGTTGAGCTCAGATTTCCGTTGTATCCCGCCATCGCTCGCCAGTCTACTTCGGCTAAACCCGACCTGCAAAGGTGACCGACCGATGACCGAACAAAGCGTGCTCTTGTAGCATATACTCGGGGATGACAAAGCGCCTGGTTTGTTTAAGTGTTAGCTAGCTGTATTAACTTGTTTGCTCTTTGTTTTGTGTATGAATAATTGACTGTACATCACATCATGACTCAACCACGTATCGTACTTTACTCTGCCCTCCTGTGAGCTAGGAGCCCGCTCGCGATACGTATCAGCGCTCATCGTTATTGTAGTTGTCCATTTGCGCACCGAGCGCGGATCGCGCTCAAGGCATCGGGTGCAGTATATGAGACTGTCGAGATTGATCTGAAGAATAAACCGGCATGGTACGCTCCTAATATCAATCCAGCTAGCAAGGTGACTCATACATCCCCGTCCTCGCTGCTGATTGCTGATGGCTCTAGGTGCCCGCAATAAGCTATGGTGCACCTCCTGATTCGGATGTCACTAAACCCCCAGCTGGGACTTTCCTGCTACCTGAATCAGCGTTGGTAGTTCAATTCATCGCTAGCCTGTATCCCCAGATCGATTGTGAGTGATGCGATGCCCAGCTTGGACTTGGGGCTTGCAAGAACCGACTAACGATGATCTCAGACAAGGATCCAATCATACGTGCTAAAGCTTCGTTTGCTCAACTTCAATGGGATAACCTCGTTGCTGGTCGTTGGCGAAAGTACCAATTTGAAGGTTCTGAACAGGACCTCGAGCCCCTACTTGAAGGTTTGAAGCAGTTTTCCGATTCGGTACCGGAGGAAATACTAGGAGACGAATATGGCGTGGCGGATATTATCCTTGGTCCATTTGTGGTGAGTCCGCTTGTCATTCTGCCTTTTCTTTGGGCGCCTGGCGCTCGTGGTAGGATTACAGTACATACATTATCTGACTGACTGACTCTGGGTTTAGACTCGCCTTTTCATCTTCGCCAATGAAGATATTGGTAAATGGGCTCCAGGTTCAGGACCAAAGTTGGTATCAGCCCTAAGCGGTCCAGAGTACGATAAACTCCGCAAGCTAGGTGCAAAGCTGGATAAATGGCCTGCTCTCCAGGAAACAATCGATAATGGTATGTCTGCGCAGATAATGTACGGTAAGTAGTCACTGACGATCTGATCTACACAGATATCTTGGTCAAGAAATTTACCGAAATACTCAAGAACCACTAGGCGGGAAATTACAGGAGATTTCGGGTACCAAGTATATTTGATCCAATATGCAGCAAAAGTGGAATACTGCTTGGTCAGCCAACGTTGTTCAATGCTGCGCTTCAGTCGACGTTGTCATCCTGCCGAACCCCACTCATAATGGTGCTGCTGTTTGGACGGCTCGATCTCGAAATCATCAATCCAGATCTTTTCGTACGTCGCAGCCAGGTTAGCTAGACCGAGTCTTAGTGCATCTAGCGGATTCTGAATCAATCAGATCTCGCGGTATAGTAGTAGTACCGGAATGAGTAGCAAGATTTCACCATGAGCTACGCAATTTTATTGCGGGCAACTTGTCAGAAATCTCAGAAATGAGTGATCGGAGGCTATAGACCGGTCGGTCACCGAACAACCGCGATTTCGGACATCCTTTGATCAAAGGCATTGACAAGGCCTAGCTGTTAGCATAGCATCAGAAATCCTAATGAAGCACAGATAAGTTGTGTCGACATTCGGTCAATCTCAACGTAGGATGCCTATGAGCTTGCAAGAGCGGCAGTTGTAGCCAGGCGGAAGGTTGTGCAGCAATTCCGTGTATGCAGGTCCATTGATGTCATGATGGTGCATTGCTCTTCTCTTTCTTGGCTGCTATACGATGCCGGAGTTCCTCGATCTTCCCCGTAATATGATCTTGCTCGGCCAAGAGCTCGTTGCGTTCGTGTGCGAGACTGCAAGCCATCAGCGCTCCTCCTGGCGGTTCCCAAAGAGGATACTGACTCGACTATACGTGCTCGTATAGCTCTCTCAGAGACCACTGCTCCAGGTACCATCTCGGCCAACTCGCCGGCGCGCAATGACTCGTTCCAGACGTATCCAGCATAAATTCCCGCTTGAATGTCGTCAATAGGCATACACAACGTTTCTTTCTCTGTAAAGACTGACCAGGTAGCAGGGTGACCATACCGACACCTATGATCCGTCTAGCTGTGATGGTCTGCATCTTGCGATTGATGAGAACGACGCAGAACCAAGACGACGGTTGACAATCAGAGTTGAAAGGGAGATCGACAGGAAAAAAAATCAGGGAGGAGGGGAGGGAGGAGAAGCAAAAAGGCAGAAACGCGCGCGCCGGCTTTTCTTCCCCCCCCCGGCCTTTCATGATTCATTTCTACATCTTCATCCTCCTTTTCCCTAAGCTCACCACTCGTTAGAAAGGACTCGGCACGGTCGGTCACATATCCTCGACCCCGACCGACTCGTGAGCTCTCTCGTTTATACAAGCCGACAGAGAGCCAGACAGACATAAAATGAGTCGCCGAGCAGAAAAAGAAGTGTCGCGCGACGCGCTTCCTCATCCTGCTGAGGATCTGTCTGCAGACGACGATCTGCTGTCTTGGATACTGGTCGATCAGCTTGGGTGTCTCCCAAACTCCAAGCTCGGGGTGCATCCTCAGCAAGTTCGATTTGTGGGACCTCAGTTCAAGACGGATGAAGTTCTAAATGTCATCAAAGAGGTGAGTCAATGTGCTCTGAATGGAGTCGTTTGTTGACAATCTTAGACGGTCGTTCGAGGTCAGCTCCAACCAGCCATGCAGCAGCTCCAAGAGTGAGTTTTGTTTGTCAAGGAAGCTGACGACAGTTTTCACCTCATTAAATCGCATCTGGCCAACAAGACTGTCGATGGGCAAAGGGAGAGATTCATCATGTATGTTTTCGCAAACTTCATCGCTGACTTCAGTCACATGCGGCGCTATCTTCTTCCTTTGCTTCCCACATCCCGCATAGAAATACATACTACATCTCGATATACCTCGGTCACTGGTCATGTCGAGCTCGCGGTATATGCTACGCGCCCTCTTTCTCCTGGTATGGTCCTGCAAGAGCTGCAAGGAAGTGTGGTGCCTTTGCCAGACGAATGGCGCGAAGAAATGGAGATCGGCGAAGATTTTGCTCTCGCTGCTGCTGAAGATGAGCTGGAAGAGTCAGAAGATGAGAGTGATGATGAAGATGCGGATGCCAGGAGTGAGAACGAATCCGTCGCTGCCACCCGTCGGAGGCGAGAAGTCGAAAGGCAAAAGGGAGCCAGGAGGAGTGATCGAACAAAGAGACGAGACTTTAGTATCGTTTGGTCCGGCTTGAAGCGGTGTTTTCAGCTTTTTCTAGGCCCCGCTCGCTTCCTCAACGTGAGTAGTCAATCATCGCCAAGTGCTTACTGGCAGCATGACTGTTCTCCGAATGTCGAGCTCTTGAGACAGGGGCGTTATGTTACGTTTAGAGTGACGAGACCAATCAGAATCGGCGACGAGTTGACCACATTCTAGTGAGTCTGTTGATCATTGTGGGCGATCAGAGCTAACGCAATCCTAGCGGTGACAATTATTGTGCGTCCCATCTTTTTCTGATCAGGACATGATACTGACTTGTACAGTTGGCAAAGCCAATGCGGAATGGTAAGCATCTGTCACGACCCTACTGACAAGCAGTCTATGTCTTTCATGCGAGCAAGCACAACGCGGTGGCTTCACCCCGAAACCTGCGATCTCTCGCTCGCGCTCCCGAGACTCTTCCACCGCCCCATCCGCCAACACGCCGTCCGTGCGCAATGTCAAAGTCAAGCCCAGCGGTCTTCGCAACGTCCTTCACAATGAGGATTTCGGTGAGGAGGATGCGCCAGAAGCTGGACCAAGCAAGTTTCCAAACGAAGATGCGACGATCCATCCCGAGACGCCGAAGAAGGCTCGTTACCACGGATCGCACTCGAGTCGCATGGAAATGGAGAAAGATGGAGCTGACGATGAGGATGTGGGATCGGGGTCTGACTGCGAATCTGATACAGCTTCTCCGGAGCCTATAAGGCGAGCGCCCAGTACTCGAGTAGCTGCGCAAAGTGTGAAGCCCTGGACTTACCTTCGGCGCGCACCACAATCAGCATCCGTAGAAGAGAGCGGTGCTTCAACCCCCGAAGAAGTAGAAGATCTGCCTAATGACTTTCCAAGATGCGCAACTTGTACAAAGCCTTTGCATGAGCGAGTTTGGTTTCTCAACCGATATTTTGATCATTGCCAAAGGTGAGTCAACCCATGAGACGAGCTAATTGCAGATGCACCCGGCATGCTCTTATCTTTAATCTTCCATGGCCCGCACATCGTGCTCAAGACGTTCTCGAGTATCCGCCCTCTCACCTCATTCCACCTGCCTATATACCTCGGAAAATATCCTCGGTACCACTGCCGTCTTTGACGAAGCAAGTGAAAAAGAAAATCGAAGAGCCTGAACCACAAGCTGATCTACCTTTGGATCGTAACCAACGTCGGGCGTGTAAACTCCGTGCACTGTTTGAACAAGAAGACTTTGTGGTTGATCAATTACGCGAAGCCGCTTGGGCAGTCCAGGACACGAAGGAGCAGGCCAAAATCGCGCTTGAAGAGGCCAAGGCTGAGGCAAAGCGCTTGCGAGAGGAGGAGAAGAAGAGGCTGGATGAAACTCGACTCAAGGGAAGTGGGGTCTGGAGCCACTACGAATATATCAGCGCCGAAGAACTCGAACGACGCTTCCAGGCCAAGACGGTGGTGTTGAGCGGTACTCGAAGGGGAGGGAGATTCAGGAATGAACAGGAAGACGATGAGATGAAAAAATTGGCGGAGGAGGAGAGGAAGAAGGAACATGAGGCTAGCATGCGCAGGCTTTTCAAACCAGAGAGGACATCCACTCTTGCCGAAGCCGGGGACCATCAAACAGTCCTGCCAGATCGCGGGGGCCGCCAAATTACGGAGCAACCAGACACCATGCACGGGAACGCAGTGGATAACTCGGCAGGTCCCTCTAGGCTCGCTCTATCAGACTCGCACCCTACATTGACAGGCATAAGGTCAATGCAGCTTCCGAAGCAATCGCCCCCGGGCGCCATTGTACCGCCAAATAGCCTTGTGTTCTTCGATAGAGCTTCCTTGGCAGCAGCCCGCCATCGATTTTACGTCGGATCTCCAATAGGCGACCACGGACGCGCCAGTCAGAGAGGAGATGGAACTCAGGGTACCACGGCGTCTCCATCCACGGAGCACAATGAAGCTAGTGGTACGCCTTCGACTACCTCTTCGCCAGCGAAGCGGAAGCGCGGTCGGCCCCGTGGGACAGGGAAACACCAGATCGCAGCAGCGAGAGAGGCTCAGGCAAAAACGAGACGGAGCCAAGAGCGAGTCTCGTCTAAGTCTCCGCGGACAAATGGATACTCCCCTTTCAGTAGTGTTTCTCCTCGTCGAGATCGTTCAGCCGAGTTATCTCTTGACAGGTCTTCACAAGAGATCGTTGACCTCACCCTGTCTTCGCCTCCAGGATCACCTTTGGCATTTGGACGAAACAAGGGCAAGGGAAGGGCGGACGATCCGGTCATCATCTCGGACTCTGAGGTCGAGTCGCCACCGCGGGACGCGCCAGGTGGTCCTGCAGTGTCGAACAACATCCCTCTGCTGTATGACAGCGCTGGGTTGACACCCACATCGGGCCTCCGCGAGACACTTATCACTCCCAAGGAAGTCGATGTGATGCCTTACCTCTCAAATCAAGGGATATATCGCCCAATACCCGGTGCGCTCACCCTCCCGTTTGTTGCCGAGCAGGACAAGAAGAGCGGCAAAGGTCGTGAATATGGGCTTCCTAGCGTGGACGATGCTAGTCCTCATGGATCTGTTGATTCGAGCACCGCAGGCGAGATTGACGATGAGGAGATTTTAGAGAGGATCGTGGTCTCTGCTGAACGAAAAGTCGTCAATGAGAAGAACGACGACAAGGCACAAGGTGAAAAGAGAAAGCGGGATTCCATATCCGATGAAAGACTAAACGTGAGTCGTAATTTATTTTCGCTTCTTATCCTCAGAGTCGACTTTTTTTTTTGGGGGGTCTACGACTAGGATGAACGCTGATCAAGGTATATTCAATCTTTATAGAAGAGGAAAACGTTCTGGGTGTCCAGCTTGGGCGAGCCAAAGAATAGTGGTCTGGCAAGAACTTGGTGAGGCCGCATGTGACGGCATGGGTGCTCTAGCTAGCTGTATGTGCGCAGGCTTTTGTCTATCCAACTTCTATACAGTAGTTTAGCTACTTGTCTTGCATGGGATGGACCTTTTGTCGTCATGACAATTTTCATTAATGCATTTCTTTAGTCGTACAGTAGCTTATCTCATCACGGAACAGTTTGGGTTGGTTGGACTATACGTTGAACAAGAGGTTGACAAGCAGGATCCAATCCCGCCAAGTGAATAATACTACGCAATTGGACCGCAGCGACAGATGGATTGATCTGGGATGAGACTTTGGCATGTTGCATGAGCGAGTAGATGCAGAAATAGGTTACATCAATCAAGATAGAACATGTATGTGCATCGAGGCAAGACTCTTCAACTCTGATCCTGTCCCTCACTACCTACCCTTCCGCCACTTCTTAATGGTCAATACCTTCCCACGAGGTCTTAATGGTCAATGATCGTCACATGGCCAGTCACCAGCTTGTTCTCCAAGTTTGTCCCATCAGGAATCATGATCTTGTTTCCCTCATTCGCAACGATGATACACGTTCCTGCTAGTCGAACACCCTTGCCGAACCATACGTCTCCTGCAACAGTAAGGTGATCGAGCTCTGTGATATTGGGGATAGACTTGAAGCGCTTCTCGAAATTCTAAACACAGTCAGTACAAACGCATCTCAAGCTCCAGTAAGACAAAACTGACTGCAACCTTCTTGAATTGATCGCCCAGCTTCACCACAGGTGTTCCACCAAATTCTCGTGTCTTGTCCATGGTCAAGACACCGTGCTCCAAATTATACAGCTTCGACTTGATTAGCAACAAATCGCTGCGAACGTCAGCGCACGTATGTTAGAGACGACGTAATACGTACGAGCAAGATTTCACAGGTAAGAATCTTGACCGAGGGACGTTGATACCGATAGCGCTGTCAAAGTGCTGGAGGGATCAGCGCGAAGGCTCATGAGTTAGAGTGCAAACGCACCTTGATAGCAGCACCGATGGCAGTCTCCAACTGGATAACGGCTTGACCCGAGTCAGTAACCTTGTTGTTGACAATGATCTCAAGGTTCAGCGCATCCTCGTCCATGATCCTCTTGATTGCACGAAGGTTGCACCCTATGACGTCAGCTTGATTGCAGAAGCTCTGCACAGAGACGGCTGACAAATGTTGTTCGTGTTGAAGATCTGCGAACGATCAGTAAAGGCTGACATGTACTGATGATGCTGGACTGACCTTGAACTTTCGAACACTGGTAAACTCGTCCATGTGGTCCTTGGGGACCTGTGCGACCTCGAGTAGCCTAGCCTTGCCCTCGTAATCGATGATAGTGCCACCCTTGACATCTGCCTTGGTCTTGTCGGTGACCTCCATGACGTACTCGGCTTGTGAGTCAACCATAGTCTGCATGATGTTGAGATCGACCACAGCGCCCAAATTGTCAACGTTCGAGATGAAGATGTATTCCTTGCCAGCGGCAATGAGCTTGTCGAGGAGGCCAGAGTTGCTAACACATCAGCTAATTATACATCCCAGGGGTGCGCATCGTAGCTCACGTCAGGGCGTCAAAGATATCACCGTGACCGGGAGGGTACCAGTTGGCCTTGTCGCTAGACGACTCCTGAGGACAGGGCAAGAGACTCTCCTTGTCGACACGGGGGTATCGGGACTGGTTGAAGGTGAGAATGTTGATGTTATGATTTTGGTATTTCTGGATGATACGAGCCGTGTCCTCGTCCGTGTTGAACGAGTTCATAAGGATGAATGGGACGTTACAGTTGTACTCAGAGTTCAAGTGCTGCCGGAATGAGCGGTGCACCTCCTAGAAATGGTTTGGGTCTCACCTCGATTTGCCTGACGGACAGATCCAAGAAGGTCATGCCCTCCCTGACCTCGATAATACTCTTTGGACCGACACAACCCATGGTTGTTCCGAGACCACCGTTGAGCTTGAGCACGGCTAGTTTGTTGAGAATGGAAGGGTCTACGGACGGAAGGACCTGGTATGGTCGGACTTGCTCAGGCTTGGGCGGCTTGATTTTGTCCCAGTCACTATCTGTGTCAGCGGGTCACTCGGGACGGTCTACAAACACAAGAAGCAGCCTCAATGTCAGGGGAAGAAAATCAAAAGACTTGCAACTCACAGCTTCTCGCCTTTGGCCCGCTCGGTGAGGTATCGGTTGAACAGGATGAAGAAAGATTGCATCTCAGCGTCGAACACCTTTTCTCGTCAGATTGGATCATAGCTTTCAAAGCTTTCCAGTGGAGCAGATGAAACCCAATACACACTTTCTTCTTCGCTGGGTCCGTCACATTTGACACCATCCTGTTAAGCTCATTCCGCATCGTCTTTGCAACGACACCTGTCGTAGCTGATTTGAAGTCCTGTGAGTCCATCGTAGCGGTACCAGCAGTAGATGCAAAGGAAACAGCACAAAGTGACCAAGGAGAAAGACGATTTGGGTGGTGTTGTTGTCGAAGGGAACGAAAGGAACATGGACATTAGCACGGTCCACCATAAACGTGTCGGCTCAAAGAGGTTAAACGCACCATGGCCGAATGACCCCTTTGACGAGCTGAGGACTGGACGTCTTTCCCATTAGGCTCAGATAGAGTAGCCATTTTAGTTGAGTATGTGTGTGTGTGAGAGAGAGAGAGACTTGCAAGGAAGACGAGTGAAAGTAGGGGCAAGGAGAAGGCAAAGGAAAGAAAGAAAGAGAGTGCGGAGAAGGTGGAGTAAAGTGGAACGCGCCACGCCTAACGGGAAGCGTCAGGGTCAAACCACGTGGAGGTTAGCCGCCAAGCCGGGAAATCCAATTGTGGCGGATGTAGATCCCGGCCAAGAAACCCAATTTAGATGGGTGTGACAAGCAAGATCTGGTGGTGTCGTATGGCTTTTGGTGAGAAAGCTTTCAAATTGCTGCCTGTATAGTGTATCATGTATTGGGAGTTGCGCTTTCTTACTACGGGTACTAGAGCTGTCGAGTTGGAAACGATGGTCATTGAGAAAAATGCATACATGAAACAAGGGGTAAGGGGTACAAGGTCCGTGCACGGGCGTCACCATCAGCGTCTCGTCTATTTTGTCGAATCGTTTTGATGGATGTGTAATGCTTTTTTTATCAAGCTCGTTTCCACTTCATCGAAGTCGTACTATTGTACTTCGAGAGTGTATACATATATGCTTGCGGTATCAAGAGTTTAACAGATCGTCTTTCCGTCCTTAGGATACGTGCTGGCTCCACTACTTACTGAGACGACTGCGCATCTTTTAATCGACAAGGTAGGTAGTCAAGTATGGACTCTCCTCGATACAACCGCTGGTCCACACCGGACTCTGATTCTGATATCACGGAACATCCTTCCACTCGAGAAACAGACGGTTTCTCACCTACTCACCTCCCAACACCAATCTCGACACCACAACCGCATACTCCCGACCGCTCGATCATCGTGACTTCCAGCGACGGGTTTGGACTAAAAAGCGTCCATAGTGGTGATAAGGGTGGTCCTCAGAAGAAGAAAAGAGATTCCGAAGGTGGTGGTGAGGATGGACGATATCCTGATAAATTGGCTGTAGTAGAGAGGCTACGTACGGATGTTGGAGATTTAGCCTGGGATTTGACTGGTGTTGTCGTTGATCCTGGTATGTCCATTTTTACCCCTACTCTTACTCTCCAACAAGGGAAAAGAATCGGGTAAGAGGCAAATGACCGTTAAAACGAAAACGGAAACCCGTAACAAAAAAAAAAGGAGGTTAGATGCTGATAATCGATGTCCATGTCGATAGAGACAATGTCGACGTATGATTGGCGTATTCGAAGTCGTCGATGGATATTCAGTCTCGAGGCCTCACTTCCTTCATCTCTCCAAGAAGAACTACGTAAAGTGACTACGTACCTCAAGCCTCGTGAACAAGATAAGATCGCCCCAATCGCACCTGGTACACCCCTAGGTATTCTCGAAAGGGAACTATCAGCCTACATTGGGTTACTTGACGATATCACTACACCTCTGGCACGGCTAGGCGTATACGATTTATTCGAGAGATATGAAGCTGAGGATTCCTTACAGGAGATCTTAAGATTCACTTTGGGTGTGAGACAGAGTTGGACAGATATCCAATTGGAAGTGGGAATGGACGAGTTGGGTAAAGATAGAGAAGAGGTAGTGAGAAAGTTGGAATGTCAGTGGAGTTTGTTTCAGTCGGAATTCATGAAGGTCGTTAAAGATAGATTAATAAAGGCTGAACGACTTGTGAGTAAATAGGGTGTTCTTGAGTCTGATTCTCCTCAAAACACATCCATATCGGAGAGACCCAATAAGTGGGAACAAGGGGAATAAGAGCGAAATAGCTGATACTAGGTAATAACATTTCGGTGTACAGGATAAACGATGCCCTTCTATGATGTCAAGAATGGCAAGGGAGAACAAGATCCTAAAGAAACAGGTAGATGGTGCTATGGAGGGTCATCAGGCGCATATCGAAGATGCCATGTTGGGATTATCGATGGCGCGTACAGATTAGGAAGGGAGTGAGGAAGGTGCGAGAGTATGTGTATGTGGATGTGTGAGAGTCTGTGTATGTGGATATGGATGTGGATCAAGATGCAGGACCAGTGTTATTCTGATCGAAAGGTGGGGACGAAATGTGTATAGTGTATAAAGCGAATAGCTAGACAAATACCTGTACGTATATTGTTAAAGCGGATAGCGGGACGTATGAGTATATTGTCTGAAGCGAATGGCGTTGTGAATATGTATATCATTTTTAAGAAGTATAAATCACACTACTGTACCATACATGTACAATATGAAAAAGATTAGTGATGTTTGAAGCGACAAACCGTGTCATAAGGACACTGGCCTCTATGCATCCAACTCTTTGTCCAATCAGGAAAGGGTCAGCACCTCTCTGTCCAAGGGATGAAATTCGCCACTCATCTGCTTATCTACTGTACGTACCGGTACGTAGACCTGTCAACACTCAGGCTCCAGTAGTAGTGTCACATAGAGATTACACTTGCATACACGATGAACAAGATGGCTTCTGATTTGCACGCCTATATACTCTTATGTACGCATACCATTCCGAACAAGATGACTCCTGATTGTACGCTACTGTACTGTATATACACTGACAAGATGACTTCTGATTGTACGCCTACCTACGATAACTTGTGATCTACAGCACTCCTATACGCACTGACTCGTGAATCCTAAATATTAGATGATATATTTGAATTCCGGATCCCGATCATCTCCGCATCCTCTAAACTGTTCCCTCTTACCGGCTTCCTTCTGTTTATTCTGATAAATCAGATACGCACATTTGACAGCGACCAGCACCCAAGCGGCAATAAGCATCCCCATGACTATCGTATGTGCTTCTTTGTACACTGGTGATTCTGATGATTTGTATACGAATGTCGCTGGGAAACCACCACAATTTGCCACTGCAAGTTGTAATCCGATGGCGACTGCTCTTGTCCAGTGATTAGGTGTATTACCGGAAACCCACACCAAGACTGGTGGAACGGACGGATAGAGTCCTGCGGCCATCAAGAATAGTGCCCCGTATTTAACGTGTAGGTTGGTAGTGTGTGAAATGATACCGTAGCCTACTATTGAAATCGGTAGGAAAGCCAGCATCACTGGTCCTCTCGTTTTGTATCTATCGGAAACGTAGGCTGCGATGACTGTGAGAACGGCAGCGACGGCATAAGGTGGCACGGAGAAGAGTTGAGCTCGAACAGCAGTGTATCCAAGACCTTGGACGATGGTAGGCACGAATAGACCGAACGAGTAGAGTGCAGTGAGAATAGCGAGATACGCAAGTGCCGATAACCAGGTCTTGACGCTGAATACACCCATCCAAACTCGCTTCCATTCAAATGGTTCGGAAAGAACGACGATCTCTCCCGTGTTGGTCAGTCCTACTGGTCGATCGGCGACAAGGCGAGAAGCGGCCACACGTCTTTCCTCTGGAGTGAAGAATCGAGCCTTGTCGATTGTAGATGGCAACACGAGAATGGCGATGAGTCCGACCAAGACAGTCATGATACCTTCGATGATAAGTATCCATCTCCATCCTTCCAGTCCGCCTCGAGGCCCAATGTGGTACAAGCCCGTGGCTAGTAGTCCACCAAATGCGCCAGACAACGAAGCAGACGAGTAAATCAATCCAAGTCGAAATCCAATCTCACTTCGTTTATACATCATCGAGAGGAACAAGACAATTCCAGGGAGAAGACCACCCTCGGTCGTTCCTAAGAAAGCACGAACGACCATAAGACCCGTGTAGGATCGTGCGAATCCCATGCACATGCCGATGACGCCCCATATGGCCGTCAAGAAGCCTAGCCAGATCCGAGGTGAGATCTTCTTGAGGACTAGGTTGGAAGGAACTTCAGAGGCGATGTAGAATGCGAAGAAGATCGCAAGGCAGTTGGCATACTGGGCACCGGTGAGATGCAGGTCGGTGGTCAGGCCAAGCACTTTGGCGTTACCGATGTTGGTACTGGTCCAGGGTCAGCTACAATATGCGAGTCGAAAAATAAAAACGAGGAGGTGGGGGTCGGAAGGGAGGAGGGGACGGTACGACTTGAGAGTGGGGAAGGTGACTCACCGATCGAGGAAGGAGAAGAGAAACAAGACTGCCAACATGGGTAACATTCTCGTATCGAGTTTCCACAGTACAGATTTTGTGATTCTCGCTTCGTCGTCTCCCGACAAGAGATCTTCTGATGGAGCATGATCGACGTGATTCAGTTCAGCTTTTCCTGTATCCTCGATGTGCGACATGACGCCTTTCGACTCGGCTTCCAACGACGGAGTACGAGACATGAATCGATTGAGCAGATATAGGCGGTAAAGCTGTGACAGGACGAGATGGTGAAGTTATAAAGGGACGAGATGGTGATGGTGATGGTATCAAGGGACTCGTAGACTCCTTGGGTGGTGCTGTCATGTCGACCTAAAGTTCCTCTCACGAATAGTAGTGACAAGTAATCCCAAAGCGAGACTCAAGCGGGGGAATACAAGTGGAGGATTCCCCGCCGGTCCCCAGAGATTTTAGGTAAAGGGCCCCACGTGGTACCGCTGAATTACGGCGACTAGTTTGTCCGCCCGAAGGAGTCTCTTGACGAGTAATTCGCTGTTTGACGATGCGGTTAGGATCTGTCGTAGAACCTTATCTTAATTGGGGAGAATCAGCCCTATTATTCCCTGCATATCCAGAAGACGAGCCTTTCGACATTACAAAGCCCGCATAAGCTCAAGACGGAGAATCGGCTCAGAACATTCCGAACTCTATGTAAGTGTCCTGCCGCCACTTAGTCACCAGTTGTTGCCTTCTGCTGTTCATTGGTGTCTCTTTCAGTATTCTGGAAACGCCGGAATCCTTGACAGGAGATACTCACCTCGGCCCATTGATTTCCATTAATGTTACAAATTAACAAGCACAATTGCACGTGGGGGCATCGAATTGGCTCTTTGTGCCCACAGAATAAACGAAGCGCAATGTTAATCTGCATCTATTACATGTCTAGAATAAGACATGCCATCATTATCATGAACGAAGAGAAGGACTTGGAGTGAGTGATGCCTCTGATCTTCTTGCCGGCAAATATCATCGATATGTCATCATCACTAGCTTCTTGCGACCTAGGTTTCGGGGTACCCATACCATCCACGTGTTACTATGTGCTTATATCTATTTCGTGCTTCTAAAACATGCCAGACTTCATCATCCTGCACACTGAAGATGACAGATGACATGCATCAACAACTCACGTCTCAACATCTCAAACCCATTCGCCACCCTGTCTCCAACGTGCCACAAAAGCGCACGCATATCAGGCACCGATTTCATGATTTTCGACAAATATACACTTTTTGGTGAAGAGATACCTTACTCGTACTTGAATCTATCGTCTTGCACTGAGATATACTCTAAACGAAATGCTTCAACACCTCTCTTCACCACCACCATATACGACTCCAGCTCAGCATGCTGAATTGACATCTTCCACACCTAGCTCATTCGCTGAGATTCCACCGTTGTTACATTGGTCAGATGAGGATGTCGAGGTTATTTTGAATCCTTCGTCGGGGTGGAATGGATGGGATGGGAGAGTTTCTGGCACTTTATGGGTTACTGAAGAGTGAGTCTTGTTATTGCATTTCCTCATGTTTATCATCGAATACTTTCTATCTCCTGCTTTCCACAATCCGCGTTCCACCTTCTACTGTCTACTTTCTACTTTCCGCTTTCCGCTTTCCTCCTCCTCGTACCGTCTACTTTCAACCTCATATCGAAACACAACTCACAATTTGCAGAGCTGTATCATTCCTACCATCGACCTCATCACAAACTCACCAGGGCTTCACCCTCACTTTCCCAGCCTTGACGCTCCACGCCCTAACTCCCGCAACAGAAGAAGGACCAGCGCATCTATATTGTCAAGTAGATGAATCAGATGCTCCACCAAGTATATCTATCATCGAGTCTAATGGTAATGGTCATGTTGATGGTACTATGAATGGGGTAGATGGTGACGATGAGTATGGGGATGGGGATGATTATACACCCATGAGAGAGATTAGGATATACCTCGCTGAAGCGAAATGTGAGTTGTATCCTGATCTCACTTTGCGTCCTTTCCTTCACTCGTTTTCGTTTGATCTTGAATTGTCTTTGTACTACTTCACTCAATAATCCCAATACGACATCTCATACCTACTCAATGATCCCAATCTGACATCTCATACTTCCTTTATGAGCCTACCAACTTTCATACTGGATATTGACAACCACTGACAAACAAAACAGTACAACCTCTCTTTCAAGCTTTATCAGACTGCTCAGCACTTCACGCCTCGCTCTTACCAAACGGCGAACCATCATCTTTCTTCGGTTTCGGCGATCAAATGGACGGACCAGACGATCAAGGTGATTGGGAAGATGATGACGAGGAACCAGAGGACGATCAAGGAGGAAGGGTGAGGAGCGATTTTCATAGTGGTGGTGGACCTGGAGCTAGATTCAGGCCATATTGAGTCCTGATTTAACAAAAATGGCGGCTGATGCGAGGTCGACTCTCCCTTTCTCTATCCCTCTATCTTTCTATCTCTTTCCCCTCTTTCCCCTCTCTTTATCTCTCTGTTTCCCGCCAACTCACACTTCGTTGATTACTCTTTACCGCCACCTCTCGCTTCGTCTACCGCTCGCTACTTCTACCTCTCGCTACATTCAACTCCCCATATCCACCACCGCTCGCTTCCTCTATCTCTCCAATCGGCCACCGCTCGCTTCCTCTACCTCTCTGTTACCGCCATTCTATACCTCGACGCGTACTGGACTCGGTGCGAGCAGATCGATCCAGTAGAGAGATTCATGGGACTTGTGGACTGGGGAGGTGTGGCTAAGCCTGAAGGATGGGAAGAACAGGGACAGTATGATGATGTGGACAAGTATGGCGAAGGGGATGAGGACGAGGGCCAACTAGTTACGGGAATTGATGGAGTCAAACTTTGATCTATTGCTCTTCGTGATGATATGATATCATTGCATTGCATGCTGTGTTTAGGGATGGCTGCATTTTAATAATGTCCTGATTTCGAAGATGATTGCAGAGGATTGCCATGTTGTTGTTGGAGATGACTACATAGTATCGTTATGCTGTTTTTGGACTACGACCTTTGTCCAACTGGACGATAGAAGGCTTTTCCACGGAATCTTCGACTATCTCTATTCTCCGTCTAGCCTGTATCCTCGCCCATGCCCATCTTGTCGCACCGACTGTACCTCTGACGATACCTCGCCCGATCAGACCAACTCGTCGTCCCAAAGCAAGAACGATAGGTGCAGGTGTCCAAGTATCTCTATCGCGCCAATCGAGTCGAGGTACACTATCGATCCTCCCTTTTATATCCCACCACCGTCTAACGCCAGGCGATCTGATCTCAGCCTTTGAATCGGCCTGAGGATCGAATACGTATCTGCCCCAATCGACCTGCCCAAGCTTGATTCTCCTCCGAGAAAGCTTGTTCTCTATCCATCGTAAAAGTCGAGCTTCAGATGGATCTGGAAGTTGGGTCGTTTGGATCGAAATGACTCGCTGGTCCCTTGCATTATTGGGCCGAGGGAGGTAAAGTGATAATCGATGGGCGAGGATCATATCAGTGAACAAACGATCACCTATAACTATGATTCTCAGATCTTCTCTCGCTTGTTTATGCTCGTCATTCTCTCCAACCACAGAACCCTCCTTTTCCTCGTCCTTTTCAACAGTTTTAGTCCTAGGAGCTTGTGTTCTGTTGACACTTGAATCTTGTCGTTGTTTTTCAGGCGGTATAGGAGCTTGAGCTTGGTTCATCCTTCCTTCTAATCCCGGATCTTGTTTGCCAACTTTCGATTCAGTGTGTATCCCCAATAACGGCCCGTCCTCTACATCTTTTCTCCAACGCCTCACAACTTCTTCTTCATCTTCTTCAACTACTTGACGAGCCTCTGAAGCTTCGCTACGGATCAGAGAACGTAGAGTCGTAGGTCGAGGTAGACGAAATTGGAAATACGGTATTATATCTGGAGCACAGGATGGTTTGGGTGAACCATGTAAGAGGACCGGTGTACCAAGTTGTAGTGAAAGATGTTCAGCCTGTTTGTCAGTGAGATATTTCAACAACGTCGCTTTTGAAAAAAAAAGACTAATAAAGACACTTACTGCGATACCTCCAGGATCTTTAGAGCTGCCTGAAGAATTGGAAACGACAAGTACCCTGCCAGGTTCAAACGCTGCCAAAACCCGCGACCATACTTCCTAGAGACAGATAGTTCAGCTCGAAGATAGTACCATACCATACAGTGAATGAAAGAGCTTACTCTTAAAGGAGCATACAGCTCATCGTGATGTGGTAGAGTCTACAACGGTGTGAGCAAGATAACCAGTCGTGTGGAATGGAAAGGGAAAGGGAATCACCAAGCAATTATCTTTATCTATCACAACAGAGTTGAAACCAGCTTTCCGAAGAGCCGTAAAGTCCACATGTGCTATAGCTACGACGTTCCCTCAGCATCTTCTCCGCTTGACCTTGGTATATCAACTTACTAGGGACTCGTATATCTGGCCGGAGGAGAGTGGGTCGGAATATCGAGACGAGGTGGATCACGGGATTCGAAAGGCGAAGGGGCATTGACGGTTCAAGATATCAAGATACTCTCAAGAGCATGTGTAAGCTATTAAGTATGAATGTATTCAGTCGTTTCCTGTACAGCAAAGATCTCTTTTTGATTTTTCGAGTGACCGGAACCCGACACACCGAGTTTAGACAAAAACACGTCTTAACGCGCTTTTTATTCTTTGTCCTATCATTCAACATACTCGACTACATATATATTCACTCGAATCACCTCTTAAAGTCATATCGAAGCGCCTCATCTGACCTTACTCGACGTCAAATACCCACAATGTCAGCTGAAGCAGGTCCTTCAACAGCCGCATTAGCTCCATCAGGAAGCAACATCAAGCGCCTTTCGACGATCGGTAAACATCCCAATCAGGCGTCTGGAGGGAATACCATGTCGCCTGTCATTGGAGCGAACAAGGGGAAATCAGTCGGAGCTGGATCATCTGTTTCGGGAGGTGGAGCAGGGGGCCAGGTGTTCAGTCCTGTGGAACTGTGTGGATTCGTGAGTGTTGTTGTTTGTTTTCCCTCCCCTTTGACTCTTAAATTGGACGGGCGTGTCGTGTGGGAATAGAACTTGTCTACGATTCAGAAAGGACATTGTCGAGCATGTTTGGCTGCTCTCTTGATTGAAGACGGTGCTCATGAGGACGAGCAAGACCTATGGTTCAGTAAAGAGAGGATCATTATTGTGCTCAGCTAACATACTCAGGTCGACACGATGTTGGCGCAACTCGAGACCCGATTCGAAGATCATTCCGAACAGATGCTGTATGTTTCTCTTGTCCTTTCTATCCCTCTGCTCCATCATTGTCACAGATGCTGATCTTGCCCTTTCTGCCAATCAAAGAGCTCGAAGTAAGTAACCTTTGTTATTGTTGATACACTACAATTTCGTCCCCATGCTGATCATTTCCAGTGAACGATATGTCTACTCGGATAGATAACCTCGAAAACACAATTTCAGACTTGATGAATGGCGATATCGACGTACCAATCTCTCCTTCTCCATCGCCGATGGTGAAGAAATCATAAGAGGTAGAATCACAGTAACAGAGTCATGGGATGGGGCCAGGGAGAAGAGAAACGTCCGTAGTTTCTCTCGAGACGGTGTTTGTTGTACATGCATGTAGGGAATGATACATCAGATGTATGAGTGTTTGAGTCGTCTACACTTCCATAGTTCGATACGTCCAAACATCCAAGCTCCATGACGATTCTGCACATCTAAGCCTCGTGATGGCTTCTAAGACTCTTATTTCTGAATCCAACATTGAACTGCAACAACGAGCTATTCATGATCAGCCCTTTGCGCCGAACGTACCACCAAGTCGCAAAAATACTCACTTTATATCTCTCACCCAACCACTACCACCTGCGGCTCTTTCGACACACGGGATCGGATACCTGGATTTACCGACGATCACGGCCTCTCCAGCTCTGAGCTCGCATACCTCACGTCCATCAACGGACAACTCTGCAGGTGAACGGGACAGTGGCGAGATTTCCAGCTTGACTACTCCGCTGCCTGGGAGGATCACTGTGCGGAAGGAAAGTGAGCGTGGAGCGATCGGTGTGAGAAGGAAGGCGTCGGTTCCTGGATGAGAGATTGGGCCTCCAGCAGAAAGAGAATAGGCCGTGGAGCCTGTTGGTGTGGAGAGAAGGAGTCCATCAGCCTGCAGGTGGGGAAGATCAAGGGAAAGGCACAAGGCATCAGCATTATTACAACCTGCTTGATCATGGTGACAACTCACCATAGCCTCTGTCAGATGTTGACCGTCAAAGTACGCATCCACAACTGTAAGGTGCGCATGCCGGCCACGATGTAGTGTAACCTCATTCATGACCTGCCAGCCGACATCGCCAACTGCGCTCTCGTCAGTTTCGACCCCCAATCGATGATCAAGATAGACGTACCAGCTTTAGCACACTGAAGGACCTGTCCATTCTGGTCGATCGGCGTACATGCCAGCCGCATACGATTCAAGATCGATACCGGTCCAGCGAGCGTCATCTCTAATGTTTCCGCCATCGAGTCGATATCTTGTGAGATTTGGTCAGTCGAAATCTACCAGCTCGTATTATGGCAACTCACGAAATGGTAGGAGAAAGCCCAGGCTACCCATACTGAAGCTCAAGACGGGTGGACACTCGCCCTCGGCGAACAGGTGGCTTGTATGCAGAACCGTCCCGTCTCCACCAACAGTAATGACCAGATCGGTATACAACGGCAGCAAAGCTTGATCAGCCGCATCGACGACAACGAGGTCGGGGTAGGTATCGTGGTATCGTGCAGTGTGTGGTTCGACAAGCAAGGTAAGGTATGGGTGATGTTCCGTCAGATGGCTAGAAGTGACAAGATTAGTTTTGCGTAGTCAACAAGGGCTGGTGAGACCGACCGAAGGAGACGCGCTACAGCTTGATTGGCACGGTCGTCGTCTGGTTTTTGGACAAGCAAGACCGTCTTGGGTCTCGCATTCCATTTCGACAGGTGCTGTCTACACAATGAGCTCAAAATAGCAGGGCAAGCCAAGCCTACTCACGCAGGAGAATATTGTCGAGCACCCATTGCAGAACTTTCCGCCTCATTCTCTAAGACATCGCAAGGCCGTAATCGAGCTCTTCTGTTGGTCATGTCAACTCAAGTCACAGCAAGCACAAATCATCGCATACTTGGCCAACGACTCGATCGTCGGTGCTGGCAGATCGCGCAACTGGTGCACACCCCGCCGAAAGGATCGTGTCGAGCAGCTCCTCGAGCTTGACCATAGCTGTCTTGACAAGACTAGGTATCGGGACATGTAGATGAATCAGACTCGGAGAAACGACAAGACGATCTTGAGCTGCTGATCCCACTCGTCATTACAAAAACCCATGTGATTTCCGGATTACAAAGTTTTTGGTTTTTTGTTAATGAAAAGTGTAATCAGATGTGGAGGTCTTGTAATCGTGGCGTCGATCCCGAGTTCCCGGGTGACTGCTCAGCTCCGTGATATTTGGACAGACACTTTTTTCCCCGTTCTTACAGAAACTACTACTACAGCCTGACCGAATCTAACAAGAAGACGGTGTGGCCATTGACCTGATACGGCTCTTGGTTCTGTGTCATCCCTAAATTTCCCGCTCGACCTGTATATATCCCCTCTTTCCCCGCCTTTACAATTCCGCTATGTCTCCCTCCAATGGGACCAATGGACACGATGAGGCTCTTGCGAGAATTGCAATTGACAGAGGTGGTACATTCACCGATGCGATCTGTTTTCGACCGGGACATGAGGATATTGTCGTCAAGCTACTCTCTGTCGATCCCTCAAACTACAAAGATGCTCCTACCGAGGCTATCCGCCGGATTCTCTCGCAGCTCGAGCCTGGAGGCGAGCAACTGCCTAAAGACCAGCCTCTCTCATTGGACAGGATCGAGTCGATCCGCATGGGTACTACAGTTTCCACAAACGCTTTGCTCGAACGACGCGGGGAGAAATGTGCGCTTATAACGAGCAAGGGATGGGGTGATGTTCTGTTGATTGGTATGCAAGGTGAGCTACGTCATTCAACTCCCTAAGATGCCAACTCAATCAAATATCAGCTCGACCCGATATCTTCGACCTGAGTATACAAAAGTTGTCATTCCTGTACGATGAAGTCGTCGAGATTGACGAACGTATTACGCCACTTCAGTCTATCGTATCCCCTCGAGTACCAATACCCGAGAATGACTCTGATATCGTTACGGAAACGACAACAGGCGAGACCATTCGGATATTACAACGGCCTGATCCAGAGCGAGTATCACGGCAGCTCGACCAACTGAAAGCGAAGGGAATCAACAGCTTGGGCATTGCATTTGTGCATAGTTATCTATGGGGAGAGCACGAAGAGCTGGTGGCCAAGATCGCAATAGAGAAGGGCTTTGAAGTGTCTGTCAGCAGTAAACTACAGCCAATGGTGAGGTCCACAGACTTTACTTGACGACGAAGAGCTTATGCTCCTCAGATCAAGTTGGTCTCTCGAGCCAATTCATCAATAGCAGACGCATATCTCACTCCCGTCACACGGCGATATATTGAATCCTTTGGCTCAGGCTTCGAAGGCGGTATAGAAGCCTTCGGTAACAAGTTGTTATTTATGCAGTCAGACGGAGGTCTATGTACCTGGGACAGCTTTTCGGGTCTACGTGCCATCCTATCAGGACCTGCGGGAGGTGTCGTTGGATATTCCAAGACCTGCTATGATGGGGAGAGGGGCGGTGCGTTGATCGCCGTGGATATGGGAGGAACGAGTACAGATGTCAGTCGGTATGCAGGAAAGTTGGAGCATGTGTTTGAGACGACCACAGCCGAAGGTCAGTGCGACATCCCGTGAAAAGTCGGCCACTTACTAAAATACGATAGTCATTATTCAAGCTCCCCAATTAGATATCAACACTGTTGCCGCAGGAGGAGGGAGTCGATTATTCTATCGGCACGGCATGTTTGTAGTCGGCCCCGAGGTGAGACAATGAGTGCACGGGAAATATTCCACAAAGCTGACGATGATGACAGTCGGCCACAGCACATCCGGGACCAGCATGTTACCGGAAAGGGGGACCTTTGGCGGTGACCGATGCGAATTTGATACTGGGCCGTCTGCTTCCAGAGCACTTGTGAGTTAAGATCCTTGCATCTCGAGTAACGCTGACTCGAATTAGCCCAAAGATCTTTGGCCCCAACGAGAACGAGGGGCTCGACATTCAGGCATCTCAGAAACTCTTCGACCAAATCACCACCGAGGTCAATGCGGGCAAGTCGGACAAGCTCAGTATGGAGCAAGTTGCGGCTGGCTTCTTACGAGTAGCCAATGAAACCATGTGTAGACCGATACGGACGTAAGCTAGGCTCATCGGAGGAATCGGTAACTCGCTGATTCGCGTAGTCTTACAGAGGCCCGAGGCTTCGAGTCCGCCTCACATCATCTTGTCATGTTTGGTGGCGCAGGTGGACAACATGCTTGCGCGATTGCCTCGACCCTAGGCATCAAGCGGATCATTGTTCCTCGTTATTCTTCCCTTCTATCAGCCTACGGCATGGCGCTAGCCGATGTGGTACGAGAAGTGACTGAACCTGCCGCATTCACCGTCACCAGTAACAAGGATAACGACAAGATTGCGAAACGCTTTGCGGCGCTTGTCGAGACTGCCGAAAGTGACCTGTTATCGCAGGGCTTCCCACGAGACAGAGTTGTTAGCGAGACTTATCTAAACTGCCGATATCACGGTACTTCGACGAAACTCATGATTGAGCGGCCGGAAGATGGAAACTACGAGAAAAAGTTCTTTGACGAACATAAGCGAGAATTTGGCTTCAATCTAGAGGCTCGCGATATCTTGGTGGATGATATACGTGTTCGGGCGGTAGGAAAAAGCTTGGGTGCCGGGACTCGAAGTCCATACAAGGATTTCGAGGAGAGCAAAAAGCGGGCATACAATGCTGAGAAGTATGAGACGAAACAGGTCTACTTTGAGAATGGTGGATGGCTAGAGACAAAGGTCGTTCCTCTCGAAGATCTCAAACCAGGAGAACAGGTACAAGTGAGTCACGATTTCTAATGGAGCAACGTCAAATGATTCAGCTAAGCATGGTAATAGGGCCCAGCTATCATCTATGACAAGACTCAAACTATACTGGTCGAGCCCACTCATCTTGCCACAAGCTTACCAGAGCACGTTGTCATTGATCTCGTAGAAGAGAAGGTTGTGGAGCAAAAGGTCGATCTCAAGGATTTCGATCATGTCGATCCAGTCCAGTTGAGCGTGTATGGGCATCGCCTGATGGGCATTGCTGAGCAGGTGAGGGTGCCATTGGTCACTTGAATTCCAATATTAGAGCTTATAATTCACTCAGATGGGTGACATTCTGAGGAAGATCTCCATCTCTCTCAATATCAAAGAACGTCTAGACTAGTGAGTTGTTTCTCGTACAAGTATCTTGTAAGAGCTGACATCGCCGTAGCTCATGTGCCATCTTTGCACACGATGGAGGACTTGTTGCCAACGCGCCTCATATCCCCTGTAAGCGATGCGTAATTCAACCTCTGGGTCGCTCATTCCTACAGGCCATCTGGGAGCGATGTCTCACGCTGTCAGACACCAAGCTAGAATTCATGGCGATAACCTCAATGAAGGCGACGTCTTACTATCAAATCACCCTGCGGCTGGTGGAAGCCATTTGCCTGATCTGACAGTGATCATGCCAGCTTTCCACGAGGGGAAGATCATTTTCTGGACAGCTGCCAGGGCGGTGGGTCAAAATAACAATTGATGAATTGCACTGACTCTCGCTAGCACCATGCGGATATCGGAGGTGTGAGTATAGAGCTGATGTCTTTGCTGGGAACTGATACTGACTTTGACAGATCCGTGCAGGATCCATGCCTCCTTTCTCCAAGGAGCTGTGGGAGGAAGGTGCACAGGTCAAGAGCTTCAAGCTAGTGAATGCTGGCAAATTCGACGAAGCGGGAATCATAAAAATCATGGCCGAAGAGCCTGCTCAATATCCCGGATGTTCTGGTACTCGTACCCTGAGTGACGTTAGTCTCGGCATCTACATGCTCTCAGCATAATATCGTGCTGATTTTGTTGGACGCAGAATATTTCCGATCTCCATGCGCAGGTTGCCGCTTGCCATCGAGGTGTCGTTCTCATCAACGCTTTGGTCAACGAACAGTCCCTCGAGGTCGTCCAATTCTACATGCACGCAATCATGCACACGGCCGAACGAGCTGTCCGCGATCTGCTCAGGCATGTGTCGAAGAAATTTGGAGGCAAGCCTTTAGAGGCGGTGGATTGGCTGGACGATGGGACTACCTTGGTGCTCAAGATTACGATTGATGAGGAAAAGGGAGATGCGTTGTTTGACTTTACAGGTACAAGTTCACAAGTGTACGTGTCAACAGCAGTTACGGAGTTGGTGGCTGATGTGGTTTCAGATACGGTAATCTGAATACACCTACTGCTATCTTGTACTCGGCAATCATCTACGTTCTCCGATCTCTCATCGTCTCTGATCTACCACTCAACCAGGGCTGCCTGACTCCAATCAAAGTCATTGTTCCGCCAGAATGTTTACTGGCTCCTTCAGATGAGGTGGCGGTGTGTGCAGGTAACGTGGAGAGCAGTCAGAGAGTTACGGACGTGATCCTCAAGGCTTTCCAGGCTTGTGCTGGAAGTCAGGGTGGATGCAACAAGTCAGTCCATGTTCAAGAGAGTGATAATGTGCTCATTGCCATTGATAGCTTGACATTCGGCGTCGGGCCTAGAGAGGTCGACGGAAAGAAGGTGGATGGATTCGGGTATTACGAGACTATCGCTGGTGGTGCTGGAGCAGGGCCTGATTGGGATGGACAGAGCTGTGTTCACGTACACATGACTAACGTGAGTGCACACATGTGTGGTTTCCCATTCCAAGGTTGACGAGAGACTTAGACGGCGATTGGCGATGTCGAGATGACTGAGCGAGTGTATCCTGTGATCGTTCATCAATTCTCTCGACGGCCCGAAACAGGCGGAGCAGGCAGACATAACGGTGGCGACGGCTGTATTCGAGATATTGAATTCACAGAGGACCTCGACGTCGCTATACTATCACAACGAAGGGTGATACCGCCTTATGGTATGGCTGGAGGAGAACCAGGTACTTGCGGGTCCAACTTCTGGTTGAGGACAACCAAAAAGGGAACGACGAAGATCAATCTTGGAGGTAGTAACCAATGTCATATGTCAGCTGGAGACCATATTGTCATCAGTGAGTCAACCCCTAGCCTCTGTATGAGGTACTGATTGTGGCGTGCAGATACACCAGGAGGAGGTGGGTATGGCGTGCCAGGAACAGTGGACGATAGACTGGATGAAGAGGTATATAAGAGGAGTATCGCAGTGCATACAAGAGCCAATGGGTCTTTGGCCTCTATGAGGGCGGCGCAATGGTCTAATTAGAAGATGATAAAATAGTCACATACATAGTATAGCTTTGAATTGCGCGGACGTCGCCACGTGACCTCCACCCAAAATTATTTGAGGACTCGAACTTGTGATTCCTTTTTCCTCCTACGAGAACTCGTTCATCGCGAAATCTACAAACATACAATACCCGTCATATCACTTGATTGTTGTATACCTGTGCACTTTCAGAGCACAAAAGCCCTTATATTCTGCTTCTTTACCCCCCCGAAATTAGTCTATGACGAATGACCATACCAATAGTGATATCTCTAGCCGTAGCGGTACTAGTACCCTCACCTCGATCATCAATATCTCGAGCCGGGTCAACGGCGTCGCTGCGGCAGATTCAAATGGAGGCGATGGGTGCTCTGACCTTACCCCAACAGAGACGGTGAAGGAGAACGGTGGGCCTTGTACAGCGACGGGGGAGGAGCCGTATCGCCTGAATCCACTCGGACTCAATCTTGTGTCAGATGCTGTGCGGGGCCGCGGCGTCTTCTCCAGCAGGTCTATACCTGCTGGGACCCTACTTGAGGAGAGTCCAGTGCTGGTGCTCAGCAAGGCAGAGTGGGATGATGGGCGAATGAATGAGACGGTGCTTGGGAGCTATGGATTTTGTTGGAGAGAGGGCGGTATGGCAATTGGACTTGGCATCGGTAAGTCTGCCTCCAGGATGGAAAATCATGGAGCGCTGCTTACAGCCTTCTGAAGCATCAATGTTCAATCATTCTTCTTCCCCCAGTGTCAACTTCATCCGGAATTACGATAGAGGCACAATCACATTTCGAACTACACGCAGAGTTGACGCAGGGCAGGAGCTATGTATATGCTATTCGGCAGATGAGAGCAAGTTGTGGTTTACTCCAGCTGGGCGAGAAGCAGAGTGGAAAAGAAGGGTGGAAGAGGAAGACAGGGAGGACGAGGACAGAATGATTAATGGGCTTTGGGCATTAGAGCCCGACGAGCTCGTTGATGCCAAAGAGCTAGACGAGGCGGAGAAGCGACGTGCGGAGAGAGCCAAGCGAATGGCACTCAGAGGGCCGAACGGCGATGTTTCTATCAGTTTGGGTTCAAAGGAAGCTAGGAGAGCTAAATGGGCCGAAAAGGAGAGACTGCGTCAGGAGGAATCATCGACGGGTTCCTCGACATCTGCCAGAGGCAGTTCACCATCTGGTTCCGCAGCATCATCATCAACTAGAAAGTCAACCCCCATGATCGCACCTCATGCCGTACGACCATCAACCCTGGTGGCTGCCACTCCGATCTTGCCCAAATATCCGTCCCTGCCACCAAGAGTCATCTCGGATCTTCCTCCACCGCTCCATTCTACCCCTAGTAAGCGATACGAGAACCCTACTCCGGCCGTTCTGTGTGAGGATATCAATTGGCGAGAGGATGGAGAGGGATCTGAACAGCCTACAGAATGGGGACTTGTGAGGCGGATCAAAGGACCGGCCGACCAGGAGGAAGGCGACGATGACACACTTTGTGAGTTTGCTGTTGTTGATGGATCGAACAATCACTGACGCCTGCAGTGGATCTTTGGGTGGTCGAAATTGACGACACCAAATTGATGCGGCATATGCTCGAGTATGTTTCTTTCTACCTTGTCAATGCTGAGTCTGGCTGATGGTAACAGTTTCTCCAAAGAGCTGTGCGGCAGCGATTCCAAGATGAGGCATTTAAAGCGGGTTGCTAGGCGTCCCAATGTAAATGGGATTGGTGAGCCCGATCGCTCTGACTCCCGAAAGTGCTCATGAGCTGGTTCAGACCGCCAAATGATTGTCCTCAGCAGGGTCGAGGTCCTCGATCGCTCCGAACTCATTGATATGATGCTTGAGTTCCACCCGGCACTGTCAATATTCTCGCCATTCATCTACAGCGTTCCCAAATCGGCAGCGCGGTCACAGGAAGAGCTTCGGCAGAAATCCCCCATTTGGCCCGTTGTCTACACGCCGGCCTTGAGCAAGCCCAATGACTCATCGACGTGGCCAGACGCCCGCAAGTCATGGGTCGATGCAGGTATCCGTCGGGTATTGGATCTGGCACTGGAAGCTCAACAAGCTGGCCAAGTGCCCGTCGCGTGTTTCGTCTCTTCCCCTCCTGAAAGCTTGTGGCCGAGCAATGATGGCTTCATTCCCCCGACTCCAGGCCTTCGAGCATGTTCGCACGATACGCGGAATACAGAATTACATCCCCTTCGCCACGCAGCACTCAACACCATCGCAAGTATCGCAGACCTTCGCACCCGACCTCCATTTTCCGAAATGCAGCCAACACGTAACGGTGCAGACTACCTCTTGACCAGTTTGAGCTTATTTTTGACTCATGAGCCATGCGTCATGTGTTCCATGGCGCTGCTGCATAGTCGAGTCCGAGAGGTCTTTTACGTCTTCCCAGCGAAAAGAGGGGGCGGCTTCGAGGTGACAGAGGATGGAGGTGGATTCGGAGTGCATGCTAGAAAAGATCTGAATCATCGGTTCGAGGTGTGGCGGTGGGAGGGACATGTAGACGAGCGAGTTAGAGAGCTTCTGGATATCGACGATGATCTTGAGGTCTAGTTTTCTCGAAATGGGGTTTCGCTATTCTACATTTATTGTAATTGTTGTTTGCATGGTATGGATCGCATCATACAGTATTACATTGAGAGCACATAGTTAAATGTAATCCTACAACTCGAACGTCCGTCCGTGGCCGCCGTGTGGACTTGGTGTCATCTAAGCCTATAACCTAGTGTCCTCTCCACCGCTTGCAAACTGTCGCTTTCCATAGCCTGATATAAATCGCAAAAATCTTCAACGGGCCTTCCTAGCGCAATCTCAAATTGCTTCCTCGTCGACTCTTCCTCGGCCTCGATATTCTTTTGTACATGTTCGCTCTGTTCTTGACCTAAATTTGAACGGAATATCCCAGCAGCAGAAGCAGGTAAGAAATCTTCATATACGATAGGCTCCGCTTGTATATTTCCAGAATCGATCAGTTCGTCCAGCGTTGTATTATTTGAAAGAGGCTGAGGAGGGGTGATCAAGGTATAGCGGAAAAACGCTAATCCTTCTTGACGAAGCGATGTCCATGTATCTGGGAAACGATGGGTGAAGATTTGATGCAGAAGGGTTTGGTGCGCGGCGTTTGATTCATTGGGAGGGGCAGTACGTTGAGATTCAGCCATGAGAGATAGGTAGAGATCGTGTCCTACATGTTGATTAGCCACTAATGGCACCGAGTGGAGGGGGTTTGAGGGATGGAGGCAGATCAAGTTACCTTTCTTGGTAAGGGCACAACCTCTTGATTCAATCTCGCCGAATCGTGCTCGATGTGAACCCTCGCTTCCGCCTCCTGGGAACCGTATATGCTCTGTCAGAGCTTGAAAAGAAGTTTGGCGTAGAAGAATTGGACAAAGACGACGTGGTGGACCTTCTATGATTGCTTTTGGGCATATCCTATCCACAACACCATCAGCACTTAAATCTCCTCGATATGAGTGAGAATCAGACTTACCCTCTAGCTGGCATACCAGCTTGTGCTGCATCGATATCCAATACACGGGGAGTAAGATGATTGATATGTGGACCTCTGAAACCTGCAATATCGGCCAAAAGAGGATGTACTGCTCTCATCCTTGCATATGTCTCGGCAGGCACTAACGCCTCTTCATGCCATTTGAAAGTCTCCAGAGCATGTTGTACGAGAAGATTGGTTTCAGGTCGAGTAAGTCCACCACGCGTTTCAGCTTGTGATATCAGTGCTCGTGTCGTGGGATGGAATATATCTCGTTTCGATAGGATCGAAAGCACTTGATCTCGCAGTTTTGCATCTGGAATGAGCTCAGGTCGCAGAAGCGAAGTGAATACTCGGAAAGGGTTTTTGGACAGTGATGAACGTGTTGTAGGGCGGAAAGCGGTAGCGTGGACTGGGACTCCACAGCCAGATAGATCGTAGTATCCTACAGGGTACATTCCCATCAGTCGGAATAGCCTGGAAATGGTATGCAGTTCAGACGGTAGACCAAGCCGAATCGCTCCGTGTCGTTCAACTTTCAGTCTATCTACACATTCGTCAATTCAAGCAGTCAGAGATCGCTCGCTGATGAGAGATGTGGATCGTGATGAGCAAGGAAAGGGCTTTGGTGACTCACCTGAAATCTGCCACGATTCCTGTTCGTCCGCTCTGTCATTGATCTCATCAACCAGTTCAACAAGGTCTCCATATAGAGGGACCTCGGAACGATACATCTTACTGAGTGCTGAGCAGAACTCGGCACGCAGCTCGTCTGGGTCCACAAATTCGCTAGGCATAGGTCCAACTGTCATGGCGCACAGGCTTCCTCCGGGCACCACAACTTGATTTATGAGTTTACGAGTGATGTCAAGACCTGGTGTTTGGGTTTTGAATCTATACAAAGATGTGGTCCTATATCCTCGAGCAAGAGCTTGTCGCTTATATTCGTTCCGAGCACCCGAGACGACGGACTCTGACCTTATTGTTGGGAATTGTGCAAGCCGAATTGATCAGCGCGATGTAGACTACAAAGCAGGATCAAGCCAAGTGGCTATATACAGGTAAATGAGTGTTACATGTTTGAGTAGTTTGAGTTGGTCACCTGGTCGAGAAACGAACGAGTGCACACATGGGTTGTCGCTCTTCGGCCGGAACTTGACAATGACATTGTTCGTTCACGTGTGTTGCCCTCTTGGTCGTACTAATATTCTCTCACTCTTGCTTCCTCTTCTGCGACACATGACATGCCATGCAGTCTTGCCTGGTCCTAAAACGGTGTCCCACCGATGCCTTGCAAGACATCGGGAATATGGCCGAGCGATCAGACAAGCATTTTGATTCGGCAATTATTATTAGCGAACGTGTTTGCGGGATTGAGACATTGAAAAATCCCTCCATAGCTTTGGACGCCATCCAAGCGGTGCAGCAAATATCCTCGCCTCTTCTGACGACACTGTCTGACGGGATCATATTTGGTTCTAGCAAACAAGAAGCCCTCAACAAAGATGCCAAGAGTCCAGAAAGTCCAGGAGTTACCGAAAGCATCCATGTCCGAACCCCAAGTTACCGAAAGCAGCATCGGCGATGTCTCGACGCCATCGAGGAACGGGTTGAGAAAAAGCGGTGTCATTAGCCCGAGTCTTTTCTCGCTCGCTCGTGTATTCCGTCCCTATGTCGATCAGTAGTAGAGCAGTGCCAATGGCGTATTAGACACTGACCAATCGGTATCTGGTATGGATACCGCTCGCATCGAGAGATGCATTCAAAAGCACCTGGAGATGGGAGTTGTTCCCAGATTTCAATAACGTATCCCTCACTCATCATGCTCACTTTTGTCATCCTAACTTCGATTCTTTTCGCCCTCACTGATTCTGTCGCTTCGGCAGCTCCCGTACGTCCACCCTATACCTCTTCCCCAAAAAGCTACACTACCATGCAGAACTCCTTCGCCACAGACGTTTTGGAGTTTGAATAATTTGTACTGGGCTAACACCAAATATTACAGGCCGGGACAGTTACCAGCACAGTAACAACAGCCACAAGAAGCTCCTCGCCATCTCCATCGGCTTCAACAACGTTCAAGCCAAACCTCGACTCAACTTTCGTCTATGATCTCGACAATCAGCCCATTCCTGCTCCAGTAATTACGACGAAATCAGGACTCAAGCTCAACGAGCAGATCTATATCGTTGATTCCGAGGGGCACACCGCTGCTCAAATGTAAGTCGAAGCATGCCTGGAAGCCGCTGATGAGTCAGTGCAAATTACCATAAACAGGGCAAGAAAGTACAATGCTATTTCAGCGCTGGTACTTGGGAGCCTGGAAGGTATGCTCGCGTCACCAAGAGTAGAGTTGAACCAAACTGATAGAATTCTTAGGAGTGACGCGCTCACTTTTCCAAGTCAATGTTATTGCGGACCTGGTGTGAAGACGGATAAAGACGGCCAGTGTACAGGCATGGGATCCAAGAACAATCTGCTTGATGAATGGGGAGAATGGTGGCTTGATATCCACTCGCCGGAATGTTTGGCCAGCGTCAAAGGGATCATGACGAAACGGATCCTTGCGGCCAAGGCGAAAGGATGTGATGGTGTAGATCCAGACAACGTCGATAGTGTAAGTCAAGGTCTTCGCTACAATCCGCAGCCATGTCGTACTGATAATCGTTGTACAGTACACCAACAAGCAAAAGTTTGGGAATAGCGAGCAAGACCAGCTGTCTTATCTCCTTTGGCTTTCCCAAACCGCTAGATCACACGGTCTGGCTATCGATCTGAAGAACGCTGGAGACCTATTACAAGCGTATCCGAAACAATTAGTCTCTGCATTCGACTTTTCCGTCATCGAGTCATGTGTGAGTTTGTCAACCACAACTCTCGTGGCACAACATAGAGGTGATGGATGGCTGACTGGATTCAAGCACGAATACGATGAATGCGATGATTACGCGCCGTTTTTGGCAGCGGGGAAACCTCAGATCATCGTCGAGTATGACAAGTATTTCAAAAAGTGCCCAAAATTGGAAAAAGGGCAGAAGCTGTTGGTATATTCTGGAGAAGTTCTGGATTCTAGTAAGATTACACTGCAATGCTAGAGGAAAATAAGGCAGATGTTTGTGCCTGTCTTTCATAGCTGATATGTACCAAACACATTGCCTCGTTGATCGCGACATAGCTCGAGCAGGCTGTGGCGCTGATGAGTTGTCATAAATGGAGAGGATATGCATATTAGCTTTTCATCGTGCTGCGAATGCAGAAGGGTCGGCGAGAGCTAGCTAGCTGCCAGCACCGTCTAATCGGAGGCTACCGGGCGGGATCCAAGCGGGGATGACGTGTCATTTGATAACGGCTAGGATTGGATGCCGTACTCTAACGTCATGACCGGTTCTTTCCTTGCACCGATAACCTCCTTCATCATCTACATCCCCCATCCCCCATCTCTTCCAACCCATCTTCCCTACCACTACAATTCACCGGTCTCGCCTCACCAACACCACATCGAGGCAAGATGTCGATGAACGCAGGGGTCCATGTCCCTTATGCCTTTATGGCTTCATCGGCACCGGTCTCGCCTGCGCTCAGCAAGTCTGCACCATCTCCTGACACATCTTTCGAATTTCCAAGTATCCCACCACGACTCAAATCTATTGGCAGGCAGTTGTCTCAAATGGGAGAAAACTTCTTACCACCTGGAGCAGATGACTCACCAAATAGTCGAACGAGTTCTGTATCGCGATCGAGAACAGTCGAGGAAGTCCCTGGAATGGGCGATGAGCCGGTCTTGTGTCCTTTCTGCAGCAAACCTCTACCGCCAGCGATTTTCACTTCACACAATCATCGGCCAGTAAAACATGGTAGAGGTAATTTGGCAATGTCGCCTGCGAATGCGCAAAAGGAATCACTACCGGCCCCAAAACTGCTGGAACCTCTGTCCGTGGCTAAACCAGAGAAGAAGGAACCGACTCCGTTATCGACGGAGGGTATGCAAGAAATGGTACAACAAGGAGATGAGGCCAATATGGCGGCTGCCAAATCAATCTTGACAAGTGAAGAGATCGAACAATGGGCCAGGCGAGCTGGCATCACGTTACAACCGCCTAAACCGGCCGAGCCCGAAAAGCCTATTCCTGCCCTGGCACCCCCACCACCGCCTGCGAGCAAATTGTCCAATCCTCTTGCTGCACGGTCAGACTCTAAAGCTGGACCTAAATTTGGGTTTTTCTCCGGGTCGAGTACCGATGCTGAGGGAGACTCCGATTCAGACGGTGTAGGAGGCGGAGGAGCTGGGTACTCTCGCTTGACCGCTCCCGGAAGCCCAACAGACGACGAGGGCGAAATCCCCAAGAGACAACTACATGCTGAGCCGGACGAGATCGAATACATCGTCGATGAGGAAAAGGCGAATGAGGCTGTGCCAGAAGTCCCTATTGAGCTGGAGAAGGAGGACGAAACGAAGATCCTGCTTAGAGAGGTATTGAGCAAAGTGGACGAGATGGTCAGCAATTCTTTGTTCCACTTGATCCCAATCTGACTTCAGCAGGCCAAATCACAAGCATCGCTACTAGCTTCACATAGTTCCCTCCTGACGTCACTCAAAATTGCCCGTTCAAACCTATCGATGGCAGAAGCCAACACAGAGATGCTGGAAGAACAGCTCAAACGCGGTCGATCAGGTACCTTTTCTGGACATCTTGGTGGTGCAGCAGGTTCTCCGGTCACTCCTTCCAATCCGACTCGGCAAACTCCCCAGACGTCTGGCGCGGCCGTTCCACGTGCAGTCACCAATCCAACTCGGGCTGCAACCGCGACCACATCGGCAACCACAACACCGGCACGCAAGCTTGACGAGACGAAGCGACCCACATCACTTCAGATTCCCGCATCAGCTTCCAATTCCGCTCAAACACAGAACGTCTCGAGTGCCAATGGGAAAGATGAAGGCAAGGGATGGAAGTTCTGGAACAAACAGCAAAAGCTTGGTGGAGTCACGCTGCCTTCTCCGGCGCAAGTGATGGCTCAAATTCCGGGTACCCCAACATCGGAACGACCGTTTGACTTTTCGACACTCATGCCTTCGGCACAAGCGGCATTCGGTCTACCAGACGCTCCAGCCAATCCCAATGTGCGAGCTCGAGAGATTCCCTTGCAAAGATCTTCAAGCATGCAGACTATCAACGGGGCTCAACGTCCACCTGGCACACCATCTGGAGCAGCTACTCAGGTCTCTGAACTGGCTCGACTACGTGCCGCTCATGCTGCTGCTCAGACAAAGATCGAGACTATGGGTAAGGAGCTCGTGGAGCTGAAGAAGGGTAAGGTGGATATGGAGGCGGAATTGGAGAATCTCAGTCAGGCGTTATTCGAAGAAGCGAACAAGATGGTTGCGGATGAACGTAGACGACGTGCAGAGATCGAAGAGCTACTGAAAGAAGTTCGCGAGGAAAGGGAAGCACTCCGGTCGACTATTAAAGTACTCGGTGGGAAAGTCGAGGAAGAGGCTCAGGCAGCGGGAGAAGAAGAGGAAACGAAGGTAGACGAGGTGAAAGATTCAGAAGACCCGGACTTTGTGCCGCGCGATCTGGACAAACATTACGAGGCATTACGAAAGACCATCCACCATGTGTCTGATGGAGCGAACACGGCCGGGGGTATTCCGGACCTGAGTATGGTATCGAACATGCCTGTATTGGAGGAAGGACCCCACGAAGAGGATGAAGTGGAAGAGCTGGAAGACGTTGTGGGTGAGCTGGAAACGCCAGACGTATCAAGACTGGCTGCTTCTGAGCCGAATCTGCTCGGAATCGGAGTGGGCAACACGAGTCTTGGAGCAGAATTGAATCCATGGGCGGATCCATTTGCCAATGCGGCATCGACCATCATACCACCTGGCCAAGCGGCTTTGCCAGGTGAAGAAGAGTTGAGGCCTACTCGAAATGCTTTTCTCGATGAAGTCGCGCCGGATGTGGCGGGTGAAGGAGAGCCACCAAGTGTAGTTGAAGCGTTTGGTGTCAAACAGGATGTCGCACCATAATAAGCTAAGAATATAATACAGAGGCTGTAAAATAATGTATCTCTATACTTTTGATTAATTCATTGTCATTATTTGTATCGAGATCAATGCACATGATATCATCGATTAAAAGCCAGTAGTAGGTAGTAATGCAGAATGAGAAAAAACCAAACAGTACCTGACCTTACATCACTCTATATCTAACTATTACGAGTATGGACGTCATGTAGACCGAAAACAAAAAGTAAAGTAACCGTATGTAGATACTCTTAGAAGCGAATGAATGAAACAGCACCTAATAACCCAGAACTGCTTTCTTTCTCAAATCAGCCTCTGCAACATCACTTTCACCCTGTTGCTTTTCCTTTAATGTTTTTCCTTGATTGGCCTTCTGAGCCAACTGCTGCACTGTGTCTACAAATTCGTCTACTGCATGTTGAGAAGTTTGATGGTGAACTACCAAACGTTCACGCATGAATGTGATAGGTACTGGTTGAAGGGATCCTAAAGCACTGACGACGCTGTCCATTGATAGACCTGCTGAAGTTGGATCGAAGAATACCTAAAAGATAAATCAAGTTAACAACGACAACAATAATAGACAGAATAAGAAAAGAAAGAAAGAAAGAAGAAAACACAACAACATACAATCAAATCAGACCAGAATATGGAAAGAAAGAAAGAAGGAAAGAACAACAACAACTTACCATATTAGTATCGACGTCTGCTAAGATTGTACAACCAGCATCTTCAAGTCCCTTTGCCAACCGTTTAGCGAGCGCATGAGTACCTGCAAGTCGAGGGAAATGATGAGTGAGAGCATAATCCGCCATGGCTGTGATAGAGCCAGATTGACGGATCCCACCGCCAAAGGCTTTACGGAACCATCGCGCTCTGTCGATGAATGCTTTAGTGCCCACGAGCATCCTGATGGGGTCGGGTCAGCAGAAAGCAAGCGATATAGGCTCAGGGAGCAAAGTCTGATGCGTGGTGGGATATGACGGAATAAGGGTGGTGTAAAGATCGACGGGAATACAGTGAGGGAAAATGAGTGAGGTGACTTGAAAGAGTGAGAATGATTGAGGAAGAGCGAGAAAGAGCGAGAAAAATTGGAAGAGAGTGAGGGAGGAAGCACAGCGGGGAAGAAAGATAAAGACGAGGAATCAAAGCTATGCGATACTACTTACGAGCCGATAGGTGCTCCGAGGCCTTTAGACAAGCACAGACTAGCCGTATCGAAAGGAGCCAACAGGTCAGTCAACCTATCGCATCATCAGCCTAACCCGCTTTTCGCACTTTTGACATAAACGAAGCAACAGACAACTTACACAGTTTGCAGATCCTGCTCGTTATGAGGATCAAGTCGCTTTTGTTCGATATCTACCGCAGCGACATTCCAGATCCGCGCACCATCAAGGTGAAGTAGGATATCATGTTTCTTTGCGAGTGCTGCAATTTCCAATATATCCGATTGAGGGAGGATCGTTCCGCTCAGGGTGTTTTCCAGACTGATTAGCCGTGTTGGAGCGATATGAATGTTATCGCCTAGTTGAAGTGCTGTGAAACGAAACCATCAGGTAATGTCAATGACGGATCACAAGGGACGTAGTTGCGAGATATGGAGGTAAGAACAACGACTGACCAGGCTCAATATCTTCAACGGTCAAGTGCCTGCCGTTCTTAGGAACGAGCTGATGGGTTGTAGCCTGTGAGAACATGGCGATACCTCCAGCTAGACAAACGTCAGCCCAGTCCGGCTCTGACATTATCTTTATGGGCAGTGTGCCTGCACAATAACTAAAATCAACAAGAACATACCTTCCATCTTGTGCACATGTGCTCGATAGTCTGTGATGACACTGTGAGGCGGTTGTTTCATGTGTGTTCGAATTGCAAGTTCTAATTCGGCATCATCAGCACATTTGAACTTGCCTCCATGCAAGAGAACGAAGAGCACCGATCCATGTAACTGAAAGATCGGGAGAGACTCGCACCACAGGAAGATGACAATGAGAGGGGGAGAGGAAGGAGAGGAAGGGGAAAGGGGAAAGGGATACATACGGTTCGTCATTGTTCCAGAAACAGCAAACATGGCAGCTTCTTTCCCTGTCAATCGAGCTACCCTAGCTTCTAGCTCGGTAGTAGTTGCATCCTCCTTGTAGACGTCGTCTCCTCTCGAAGCTCTGAGAGCAGCCAAAAGTTGTCCATCTGTAGGGATGGTGATTGTGTCACCTACACAGAGGGGGTTGTTATCAGCTTTCAAGATCATTCACCACCAGTCCGTAAGGTAAGTAAGAGCAAGACAGATTGTCGAATGCCGGTTGGAGTGATTTCAAGAATAGGAGTATGCTTTGTCTAGTGACAGAGAAGAGAATCAAGTGTACTCACTCCTGAAATCTCTAGAGATGGAAAAAAGTCGATCGGCATTCTCTTGTCCAGAAACTTCCGCCGTGATATCTGCTTTAGGTTGAGGGACAGGCATTGTATTTGTATTCGTGGGGATAGTAGCGAATCGTCGACAACTGTGAATGTATCTTTGGTGAGAGCGAGTCGATATATAAGGAAAGGCGGTGAACCTGGTCTTCAACGTGGTGGTGGTAGAGGATCTTAAGATGGATATAGTAGATGAACAGTGCATTAAATGTACTCTGGCAAGGGGGGAAATAGGATGATAAGCGTCAGAGCACAACGCGGTGAGCGCCGATGGGATGCACACGGAGGCCGCCGATGAGGGAAAGACGAGTCGGAGCTTGGTGGGAGATATTTCCCCGTATGTTTTCTGTTTTGCCAATATGTACTCGACTATGTTGCCTTTTGGCCATAACAAAAGAGTTTTTTGGCCATAACACACGACTTTTTGGCCATAATAGTCCTCGTCACACCTTGGGTTTTGGCCATATTCCAGCGTTGCGTTTAGTTTCTTTTTTTTGGCCATAATAATAACGTTTTGGCCATAATACAGCGCCATGGCTTTCTTTAACTTTTGGCCATAATTGAGAGAAAGGTTATTGGCCATAACTGATACGAGTATGGACTGATGTCTTGTGATCTCTTTCAACGCTCGTGCCTCAGACGACTCGTTCTAATGGTACGAATTGGACAGAGTTCAAGGAGTAAATTTGGATGTGATAACCTGTTCCCGCGTACTCTAACTCCGTAACATACATGCGAAAACCTCGGTGTTGTACAGCAACAACAACATCATGAACCATCAAGAACTACAGATCGAGAACAACAATCAAGAACGACATATCAAGCACGCAGAGATCGCGCCCATTCCCAACTTAACCCTACTCATCCAACCATTGACGATAAGAGCTTTCGATCGAAACCTTCCATGACTGACAATGACAATGACCAAGTGTTTGATCGACTGCTCGTCAAAAGCGAAAACGCGATGGATCGAACGCCTTGGGATCGATACTGGGCTTCAAGCCCAATACAAGTTCAGCCATGAGTCTTCCTGAGCCTACGGACGTATTCAGCGACTATACTCCGACTTGATTAACCGCCATTGATATCTACTTACCAGGACCTAACGTGATTCCCTACTGAAGTCAGTGACCCTTCTTTCATCATGCCGAGACCAGACATTATCAAGCTCACCCATGGTCCATGGCCTGCAGCAACGAATACGTCGTTTACTCCTTCTCCGATTGGACCTAGCAGAGGTCTTCCGTCTGGTGTTACAGGTCTGTAACATAGCTAGTTGAGGTATTTATTAGTGTCTTTTGATGTTGACTGACAATCAAAGCAACTGAAGACAAGGTGCCAAACAAGAAGAAGAAAAAGAGACGAAATAACTAGAAGAGCAAGAAGAACAAGATTAAGAAAACGAACGAGAAGAACAAGAATAAAGACAAGAGAGAGAAGAACAAGAAAACGTACCTGAGATTTAACAAGAGTAGCTCCTCGTGAAACATCAAGCAAACGACTGGTAGCTGCTGCTGAGCACAGAAGTCTCTTTACGAGCTTTTTATCCGTCAAGGAAAGTACATCTTCAGGAGTGAGTGGGAGATGATTTGGAAGTCCCCCTGAAGAAGAAGCATGAGAAGAAGAAGGAGGTCGAGAAGAAGGAGGTCGAGAAGAAGGAGGTCGAGAAGAAGAAGAAGAAGAAGGAGGAGGAGGTCGAGAAGATCGAGGTGCAGAGTTTTCTCCTGCTACGTATACTGTCCCATCTGGTCTTTCTCACATTGAATGATCAGCACATAGAGATTGAGATTGAGATTGACAGAGACTTGAGATTGTGATGGAGATTGAGATTGAGATCAGACAGAGAGTTGAAATAGAGATAGATTGCGATTGAAATTGAAATTCACATAGACTTTGACTTGACTTACCTACATACTAACTCGATAGAATCTGTCCATCCAGCAGTATCATCATCCTCATCATCCTCATCGCCTGTTGCACTCCGCGCCACTTTGAATCCTTCAACACCCGCATCGACACCCACGAACATACAATGACGCACTACGCCATCACTCAACGATCGACTAGGACGTATGATCACTGAGTGTCCTGGGAGATTGGATATCGCCACTCCTGGGAGGTTGAGGGCTCGGGCAAGATGAGCCGTCCATGGTCCTGACGATAATACCAGAGTAGAGTATCCTAGTGTCTCTTTGTCCGCGAGTGTTATTGTCTTGTTCGCCGTGTCGAGGGACGCAGCTTGTGTTGAGGCATGATAATCCAGACCTAGGGATTGACATTTGGATAATAGAGTCTGGCAGAATAGCGCAGGATCACTGTAGTATGATCAGTGTCGTGTATTTCTGGTTCTCGGCCAGACAGAAGTATGCTCTTGTTCTTCACCATACAGAATTGATCTCTTGTTCTCGGCCATACAGATATATTCTCTTATTCTTCGCCATACAGCATTGCTCTTTGGTTCTCGGCCCAACAGAAATATCTCCTCTCTCCGCAATGCAAATTTGTTGTCTTGTTCTCTGCCACACTCGCTAACAAGATGATCAAACTCACACTGCAGCAATACAATCCTGTTTCCCAAGCTTATAAGCCCTCCCTCTCATCTCTTCCGCTTCTTCAACCCTCTCCCTAGTTTCAGGTAAAAGCCTATACTGGCTCCTCCCTCCTTTCTCCTTTCCATCTTTGTTGTTACTATCCTCATCCTGATCCTCATCCTGATCCTCATCCTGATCCTCATCCATATCCATATCTACATCCATACCCCACGCACCAATATTTCTCCAATTCCAACCCTTGCCATCATCCATCTTCCTATTCATCTCCTCCCAGCACTTCCAGCTCGATCTCGATAGTGGCAATACCCTCCCATCGTGCCATTCTCGCATAACAAGTCCTGCAGCTCTAGAAGAAGCTCCGCATGCTATAGTTTCTGTACGTTCCAGTAATGTTACATTTGGTGGATGACGATCGGGACACTCGAGTGTCAAGAGGTAATATGCTGTACAGAGACCTATGATACCTCCTCCAATAAGTATCACCCTATCTCGTGGAGATGGAGACTCCATCTATCTCTAAACTAGAACAATGCAGCAGTAGGAAGGTGACATGCCAAAATGGAGAGACAACCCCTGAGAGCAGAGATGACGACGTTGTTTTCATCCTGCTACTGGTAACTCTAAAAGCGCGTTTGCCAAGTTGCGTTGTGTTCCAGCTTAGCACGCGAATCAACCATACTCGACTACATACATACATACCTACTCGTCGTGTACGCGAACAAGACCAGCACGCTTATACATATATCAACCGAATACACAGGTAGCAACTTTTCTCGCTTCTTGTACTATCTCGACAAAGCTGACCTCGGTGGAGCAAGAGACGCGCGACGCTTTAAGGTCTGAGATCTGTCTGATCGTCATCATCGTTTGTTGCAAAAAACTAGTCACCACACGTATTCCCCTTCTTCGCCTCCTTACCTTGCATCACCACATCCACCTCGTAGCGACTTTATCCTCCCTCGCAGATCTCGTTGGACCTATTGCTCCGGTCTAGACGATCGAGTACCACCCAGTGTTCGGTCTATAACGAAAATGTCGACCATGACACCACCGATCTTCCCCCGTAGGACAGCATCTTCTACCTCGCCCAGCATCTCTCGCCGTCACTCGTCCTCACTCTCCCCAATGCGTCCACGCAGAGCATCAACAGCTGCAACTGCTCGTCCCAGACGACGAGACTCGACGAGCACAATTCCTGATCGAGAGGAATCAGAGTGGGACGATGGGACGGCCGATTTGGGCGATATCGACGAGGAAGGTGAAGATGGTGATGCTGAAGAGGAATGGGAGAGAGGTACAAGGAGTGAAGGTAGGAGGAAGAAGGCGAAGGATGAACCGATGAGTCCTGTGGCTGTTGTCTGTGAGTGTCTCCTCACATGCTCGGCCACTGTCAACTGTCCTTTGAGCTCGTCGCCAGTCATGCAGAGCTGGACCTCCTTTCAAGAGACTGGCTCAGTGCCGTGTCCACATCCCGCTCTTTGTCACAATACATCAAGACACCATGCATAGATACTCAAAGCTGACCCGACCCATAGTCTACGTGACAGCCCTTTACCTCATCTTCCAAATCCTCACTCGATCCGACGAGCACGAGATCCTCTCGCATCTCAACATCTCGCCTTCTAGCCTGGCATCCACCTTTCGTTCGGACATGTCGTCGTCGCAACTTCAAAGCCCTTACCACCTCCCATATCACCTACCGCAGATCCCGTCTCCGATCCCGAGTGCTCAGCAGGCTGGATCGACCTCGACCTGGCGCGTCGTTCTCGCCGTAGCTGTATACCCGGTCTACCTGCTCATCACCCTACTCGCGATCCCCCTACCACTATTGATGAACGTCGTTCATCTGGTGTTGACTATTGTCCAGACTGTACTATACCCTTTCACCAGCACTGCTCGACTCTTGACCCGTACTCTCCTGGTCGCGCCGCTGGGCGTCGCAGCTACCGTCACGCGGGCATTGTATCCCGTCTGGGTCTTTATAGGAGGCACCATCTCGGTCGGGTGTGTGCTCGGTGTCTCGGCCGGCTGGGCCGGACGAGCACTTCTCGACTGGGCATTGGGACGACCGCGCAAGGGCCGAAGTAGGCGCGTCAAGCGAACACGATCTAGCAAGTCCAAGTCAATCTTGACTGCTTCAACAAGCGCGGAAAAGAGCAGCGATAAGGTCAAGGAAAGGGAACGAGAACCAAAGAGGGAAATATCCCCCAGCTCAGGAGACGATCCGATCCTTCATACCCCCGTTGCGGCCGTTCATCCGGGTGTTTTTCAGCCTAACAGCGCAAGGAAGAAGTTTGACCATTCACAAGAGATAAGAGCGATGGGAACAGGCAGAGAGGCAATTGCAATGGGTACAAGGAGGAGGGGACATGTTCTAGAGGGTTAGGAAATCAGTCTGCCCTGCGTGTGTTGTATGTATGGATTGGATTGGATTTTTCAGATGGGATATGACGGTTCATATATGCGTCGCTACGGTTCCACTCTACTAGCGTTTCTTTCTATTACATAGCTTATGTAGCATCATGCCATGTATTTACACGACAGCGCCGTACTTGTACTGTATGCCTATGAAGGTCGACAGAGATATATCATCAAACTCAGCAGAGTAACTATAGATTATCAGTTTCCATATCAGCCACTGAGGATCCGTGCCTAGTCCTAGTCTTCCGTTTTTCTTTTCGGCCCAAAAAATAAAGAAGCCTATCGTCGACTCGCCTCATCTCTTCCAGTCTCATTCGTCCAGTCGTCTAGTAGTGAACTATATAAGACTCGTTCTATCGGATCTTGCTTGACTTCCCACACATCACTATTATACTCGTTTCCAAGTAAGAACCAAGGACAAGAACAAAAAAGGAGATATCTGAATCCAATATGGCTGAAGGAGATTTCACGAAACGAAAGCTATGGGGGTAAGTCTTCCAAGTCGGTGAGGATTACTTGAGTTCGAGTTGTCGGATATGTAAAGACAGAGACTGATCAAAATGTTTTCAGTGGTCGATTTACTGGTTCGACTGATCCTCTGTAAGTCTCTGTGTCTTTTTATCTTTGTATCCTACCTTTCCCGCCAAAGAAAATGCTCTACCTTTTCCTACCTTGTCTGATAGTGGATACGTCTACTCATGAGCAACCCTATCTATCTTGAGCAATACTATCTACTCATGGGGAACACTATCTACTCATGAGCAACACTATGTACTCATGAGCAACAATATCTCAATCACCCCCCCCCCCCCTTCCCTTACCATAGACTACACCATGACTTCTCTCTACCACGAAAACCTCCCCAAGGCTAACAGAAAGTAGAATGCACGCATTCAACCAATCGCTATCATACGATAAAAGGATGTACGCAGCGGACGTTAAAGGTTCTATAGCATTCTCAAAAGCTTTGCTCAAGGCTCAGATTGTCGATGAGAGGGAACAAGCGGAGATTGAGAGGGGTTTGAAGGTCGTTGAAACTGAGTGGAGGGATGGGAAAGTGAGTTGTTGAGCTTTCTTAGAGTCTTGGGCTTGGGATTTGTTTTTTGAGCGTTGTGTGTTTTGAGTTAGGTTGTCAAGTCAAGTCTCGTTCATGGGTCTCGTTCATGGGTCTTGTTAACGAGGTATCATTTATGAGGTCTCGTTTATGAGCCTTGTTCATGAGGTCTCATTAACGAGCGTTGCTCATAAGGTCTCATTGACGAGCCTTGTTCATGAGGTCTCATTAACGAGCCTTGTCGAAGAGAGGATAGGTTTGAGGATAAGGATGAAGGATAAAGATGAGGGATGAAGGGAAGGGAAGGAAGGTTGCGAAGAGAGGGGTGAACGATGAGGGTCGAGATCTGGGAAGTTAGGGATGATATGTGAGGGTTGTCGAGAGAGGGTGAGAAGTGACAAAGGTGGTGGAGAAGAAAGAGAAAGTGTGGAAGTCAGGTCACGATGAGAACGAGGAGAACAGAGACACATTCACCACCGAACTCCAACTAAAACACCCCCACAGTTCATCATCCAAGCAGACGACGAAGATATCCACACGGCCAACGAACGCCGTCTATCCGAGATCATAGGCAAAGATATCGGGGGTAAACTCCACACGGGGCGAAGTAGGAATGACCAGGTCGCCACAGATATGCGAATTTGGTTGGTAAGTCTATTTCCAACCATCAGAACTTTGAAACTCGGTATCCAACTGTACATGAAACATCTGAGAGAGCTGTTTCTCGACTGTACTGGGGACACCAAAAACTAGTACTGACTGAATTTTGATAGATGGACGAAACCGACAAGGTCGAGGGATATCTCAAAAACTTACTCCAAGTCATGGTCAGCCGAGCCGAAAAGGAGGTGGATGCTATCCTGCCTGGGTACACGCATTTGCAGGTAAGCTCCTTCATTCTGAAGCTTGCAATCCATGAAGTCTCCTCGTCAATAGCAACTTGCATCCCTCAGCGTCCTCCTCGGGCTTCTACCCCTCATACCTATCCCTACGCTTCTATTCCCCTAGCTCCGATGTCTTCCACGCTCTTGAAACTCGTTGTTCCACTTTGCCAGTCGAGCTGACCCTTCAGCGAGCTCAACCCGTACGATGGTCTCATCTCGTCCTCTCTCACGCTCAAGCCTTCCTGACCGACCTCTCTCGCCTACGAGAACTTCGTCCACGCATCTCAGTCCTCCCACTGGGATCAGCAGCACTCGCAGGCAATCCTTACTCCCTGGACCGTGAGCTGCTGCGTGCCGAGCTAGGTTTCGCGTCCATCGGCGAAAACTCGATGCACGCCGTGGCAGATCGAGATTTTGTCGTAGAGTGGCTCCAATGGGCCAGTCTGTGCATGATCCATATGAGTCGCATGGCAGAGGATCTCATCATCTACTCTAGTGGAGAATTCGGTTTTGTCACTCTGAGTGATGCCTACTCGTGAGTCTCTGCCTACGTTCATTCCATTCCATTACACCTCTTCCAAAGCCAACGATTGATACTGATTTCATCTGCCAGAACCGGCTCATCGATCATGCCTCAGAAGAAGAACCCCGACTCGCTCGAACTTCTTCGTGGCAAGTCCGGACGGGTCTTTGGCCAAATGGCAGGCTTCATGATGTCCCTCAAGGGAGTGCCGTCGACCTACAACAAGGACTTGCAAGAAGACAAGGAACCTCTATTTGATTGTGTCGACTCGATCAGTGCTGCTCTCCAGATCGCAGAGGGTGTCATTGCGACTCTTACCGTTCGTTTCCCCTTTTTTCTCCCTACTACTCCCCCTCGTTTCCCCCTTGTTCCTCCTTAAAATCAGAGTCTGTTTGAGTATGAGTATGAGTCTGACGTGTCTGTCTAGATTCACCCCGACAAGATGTTGAAAGCATGCACGATGGATATGCTCGCTACTGATATTGCAGATTACCTTGTCCGCAAAGGGGTATGTAATCCACATTGTCCTGACTAGTTTGTGATTAAAATCGTGCTAATATTGATTTACTTCCTCTTTCTCCTATACATAAATCGAATCGTTCGACCTACCCTACCATGCTTGATTCCCATACATCTCCAACCCTACTACCGGTTCTCATCTCGTCTCGTATCGATTCGTGATCACAGGTCCCATTCCGTGAGACTCACCATATCTCAGGTAGAGCAGTAGCTCTGGCCGAACAGAAACAATGTCAAATCTCGGATTTATCAATGGATCAATGGACTTCCCTATCGCCAAAATTCACACAGGACGTCATGGATGTTTTCAACTTTGAAGCCAGTGTGGAGAAACGCAATGCTATTGGAGGTCCTGCTAGAGCTATGATTGCTAGGCAAGTACAGGTTGCTCGTAAACGCATTACTGGCTCTGCTTGACGGAATAAAAAAAAAAGAAATGTTCTCTCTTTAACTACTCGTATTTCTTTTCTTTTCGCACTCTCACCTAATTACCTCGATCAGATTACTTTTTTTTCAATTCAAACAAACTGTCGTGTCGTGAGAATAGAGTCAAAATGCATACAGATAGATTCTTTTGCGATTCGATATTTTTTCGCCTTTGTACCTATGCCAACAAAACAAATCAAACCATTTTCCACCTTGACTGACGTCTGTCTACTTGTCTGCCTATACTTTCATCACCTCCTCCACATCCTCCTCCTCCTCTTCCTCATGAGACACACAATTCTCTATCGCACTACTGACAACTAGACTAAATCTAATCCTAATCATCCTTACTAAACACTCTCTATCCTCCTTACTCTACACACACACAGAGGCATTTTCCGTCTATAAAGTCGAATGCTAAGAATAGAAAGAGTACAAGCGAAACTATAGAATAAGGGGTAGGACTGGAGGCAAAAGAAGGGAAAGAAAAAGTAGAGTACACAGCCCACGACGCTTAGTGACCAAGGGTGATTCCAAGGAACGCTAGCTGGTGGACGACAAAAGGGGGGAAAGCAAGGACAAGGAAGAGGGGCAAGAGAGCATTCAACACAAATCGCCACCCATGTCGTCCCATTCAGATGATTCACAAAAACGCCAAAAAGTCCATCCACACAAAGCTCCCATCCAGACACACATACCGTTCTATGCACCTCCACCAACGATCACTGCATCATAGCTGCCTGCTGGACGAATGACGGAAAGTGACCATGCTGATGTCCGTGCTGAGCCCACATGGGATGCTCGCCCGTCGCTTGAGCTGACATGGGCGCGGCATCCGTTTGGCTGGACGGCGGCATCTGCGGGTGAGGATGAGGTGGGGCAGTCGTATCGGGTGGCATGGTCCATCCGGCGCTTGAGCCATTTGATCCGCGTAGATGCAGCCAGGGCTGTCCATCGGGTCCTGGAGCATGGTAAGACATGCCGGTGTGGTCTGGAGCCACTGGTGCCGGTCCAGGTCCAGGTCGGAACGAAGGAGCATGCTGCGGTGGCATCCCGTATCCAGGAACAAAAGGTCCACCTTGAGAGCCGTAAACTTCAGTGAGCGCGTTGATGTGCTGAAGCTGAGGACGTCCGAGGTGTCGGTGGAAGTTGCCGCCGCCACCTCCACGGTAGCCGCCTCGGCCACCTGCTCCGCCGGGTCCGCCTGGTCCACCCGGTCCACCTGGTCCGCCAAAGCCAGGACCATAGTTGAAAGAAGCGTCTTCTCGCGCAAGCTTCGACTGGATTCGCTTGCCGTAAGGAGTGTTGCGGATGGAAGGCAGGATGGGTCGGATGCATTCAACCAGCTATACGAGTCAATCAAGGTATCACAAGCATAAGCCAAGGGACCTACCACCATGCGCTGATTGATGTCGCAGTAGTCGAGGATAGTCTGGATCACGTAGTTCCCATAACTGTCTCGAAGAAGCTTCTCCAGCCGAGAGCGGTTGAGCACCTCGCCGACAAGGCTCTTGCGGACCTCCGCATCGGCAACACGGATGCACTTCTCCACGACATTGGACGAGAACCTGAGACTCGGTCAGCCAATGTATGAGGGAATGGATTGAAGATTGCTCACTTTTGCACCGACAATGAGCAGACGTTACCGATGAAAGTACGGATGAGCGGCTCGGAGAAGCGGGCGTCATTGAGATCAAGGATGTACTGGATCACGTAGTTGCTATTCACTTTAGCTTCGGCGTCCCGTTGTCAGACGACGCTCAACTCACCCGAAAGGATCTTGGACGAGATAAAGCGAGTTGAAGATGATCTCAGTGACGAGCTGCACACGTTGGGCAGGACTAGCGTGGTCAATAGATCGCTGGAGAACGCAGCATCCATGTCGGTGCGTGGCGACTTCGATGAGATTGGAGGCGATGGCATTGTAGATGAACTGGTTGTCTTCGGGAATGAGCTTGTTCAAACATTTCTGGATGACCTGATCTTTTATTAGCGCTGCATCACCGCAGACTCCAAGGGCCACTCACGTGATTGCCGTTGAGATCTTTGATAAGAGCGACAACGTTCATCGACAGCGCATAGATCAAAGTACGAATCTGTTTGGGCTGTCTGGGCTGTGCAAGGAAATCGACCATCTTCTGCACGGCACGCGTACCGTGCATGTTGAGACTGATACCGACGAGGTCATTTGCAACACTCTCGATGATTGCATTACGCTGGTCGTCTGTCGAGTACTCGAGCAGCTTTTGACACAGGTAATTACCAAATGGATCGGTCATGAGCTCGGGGAAATGGCCAAAAGTCTCGCGGAAGATCATGTCGCGGTGAGCAGGATCACCTTCTTCCAGCTGCTTTTGCAAGTATCGGCAGCCGTGTTGATCTTTGCACAAGGTGAGCAGCTCGCCAGCTAGATCTTCGATCCGAACACCGGTGAATCGATTGACTACTAAATGAGCTTCTGAGAGTGTTAGTGAAGACAAAAGCTCACATTCACGATCTCCATCGGCCCGCTTGTTCTTCAAACCCATAGAACCACCGGGGTACAATGCGCCGGAACCATAGCCATCCTCTTCGCTGAAGCCGTAAGGGTCGTACGGCGCTTGTGGGGTGAAGACACCAGCGACGGCAGAGGAAGGAGGAAGAGGGGCGGAAACGGGGTTAAACATGTTCGAGTACAATGGGTCTGCACCGTATGGCTGTATCGAGTTAGCAGATGGCGATAGTGAAGAGGTACAAGGAAACTCACTCGAGCCTGATCATTCATCGAAAAGCCTCCGCCGACTTTGCCAAACGCCCTGGCGAGATCTGGGTTGGAGTATCCCCTCTGGGTCTGCGACAGTCCATCGGCAATGTTTGGACTGGTACCACTGCGTCTGACGCCCATACCACCACCAAGACCAAAGGGAGTGCCCGGCACAGACTTGCTGGGCATAGCAGGAAGCGAGGTGATCGAGTCAGCCATGCCAGTTGGACTGGCTTTGCGCGAGCCGAGAAGCGATTCGGGTTCGGCGGCGGTAGCTGGCTGTGCAGGGAGAGGAGAGGTCATACCACGAGCAGGAGGGAAATTGGGCCACTCGGAGGTCTTGAGAGAAGTCTCAAAAGGACGAGAACCAAATGCTCGAGGAGGAGTCTGAGAGAGTGGTGCGAGGTCGAGGGCAGCAGAAGCGGCTGAAAGGCGCTGCTTGGCTTAGCAATTTTTCCTATTGACCATCCCAGTGGGCTCACCTTGGACTCGGACTTTGCGATGGCTGGGAAATCATCATCACCCATGCCGAGATAGTTGACAGATTCTGTAAAGTCAGCAGAGCCCAACATGAAAGGGGCGAGGACGCACTGGCAGCACCTTCAGCGTCCACGTCCTCCTCCTCGTCTGTCTTTTCCCAACCACGTCTCCCTCCAGTGTTTCCATGCTCCATGACACTCAAGCTCAGCTTCTCTAGCCCGAACGTTCCTCCATATCCACTGGTCCTCCTGCTTCCTGGCATGCTCTTTGCTCCATTGAGTCCTTCCCTGCCAGATCCAATCGCACCATGCGCCGGTGCTTCTCGATGTCGGTCAGTCGTGGCTGTAGCTGAAGCTCGACCGGGAGGAGAAGCGGGGGCTGAGGCAGGTTCGTTAGAGGCGGCGGTGCCATTGATGATTTTGTGGTCCTTCTAATAAACATTAGCAATCTATCTCATGACCAATACAGCGAAATGACTTACCGGCGCAGCAAGGTCGAGCGCTTCGTGGCCATTGGCAAGGGTATCTCCGTTGGATTTGCGCACGTCCGGATCGGATTGTGTAGCATTCAACTTGCTAGGAGATATGTCACTCGTGGTCATGATGGTATCACTGGATGTTTGACGATGTCGATCAAGCTGCGAGGTGAAAAGATTAATGACGAATATACCAGACCGGACCTTGTGTGAAAGATCAATGGAAAGACGTGTACGTACAGGCAAGCGAAAAAAATCCAAGGTCGGGGCAAAACGTGGAGGAAGGTCGAAAGGAGTGTTGGCGCTGAGTTCGAGAAGCGTTTCGGCCACGAGAGCGAGAGGTAGGTGCGCAGCAAAAAAACAGATGATGCGTATATAGATGGTTATAAGGATAGAGAAAAAGACATCTATATCAGCACAAGGATCCTCATCTAGACATCTGTCATGAAGTGGACATGAAGACGAAAAGAAGAAGAAGAAAAACTCACACTGTCCAAAAAAAACGTGTACTTTGGCAAAGAAAGAAAACTTGCCGTGACTGATAGACGTACAACAGTAAACTTTTGATTCCAAACTCGTTGAACTCTAGGTATAGGTGTGCGTATCTGAGATAGTAATAGTCTGAGAAGAGTTGCTACAACTTTTTGGGGGGGGGCAAGAGTGAGAGAAAATGATTTCGAGAGAGAGGGAAGCTCTTTGGTTTTGAAATTTGGCAAGTTTTGAGTATAACGAGCTGCTTTTTTTGGTTTTGGCCATTTATCGCCACGGTCACGAAACGCCGATTTTGATCCCGTCTTATCAGGATTCGGTGGCGAGGTGGGGTAGCAGCAATGTAGAGTAGTAGCACTGCCAGTTCACTGAACGTGTAATGTAGGCATGGCAGCATGCAGTGTGAGAGCCAGTAACTCAAAAGAGAGAAACCCAAGAACCAAAGTAAAGAAAACGAATAGCATGTCTGTACGTGTACAAACGCATCCGAGAACCCCGTCTGCATCTCCCCAACTCTGAACATTGACGCGAAAGACCGCCTAGTTGTTCTAGACGACATTGTCAGCTTCTGTATCCCTCTGGCAGTGACAAATGAATTACCTTGACGAAGCCAATGTGCTGGACCTTCTCACGGAAGCACTGACGGCACATGTCGAGACCCCTATAAGATATCAGAAAAACGTCTAGCTTTGACGGTGGGGCGTCTCGGCAGAATCCAGGGAGAAGGGAAATGATCGTAATGCAAAGCTCACCATTTGCTATTAGACGTCAGCGATAGGATGAGATGGGAAGAAGAGATAAACATACCGGATCAAACCAGCCTGGTGTGCGCAGACTCGGCATTGACGAGAGCCCTTGCCGTAAGTGCGGGGGCTGATATATGAGGGGCGAGTAAGAAGGTGGATAGAAGGGCGAGTAAGAGGGATAATGGACATAGATAGGGAGCAGGAATCGAAGGATGATTTGGGACAGGGGGAGAAGCAGAATCGTCAGCTACTGATCCCATTTATTTATTCGACATCTCCATCCCATCCGTCCGTTCAACGACCATGATCCATCCAATCAATCGGCATTGACCTCGGCAAACTTTGTCCTCTGCCCAAAGGATCTCGAAGATACAGCCATACACGTTCTTCCTTGAAGTAGTTGTACAGCTACAGCTTCTCGACCCATTGTACACCTTCTCCATCCGATGAAATCCCAAGCAACACTTCTTCCCAGCACATCTCTTCTGAAACTAAACTATTTCAACAGACGAGCCCCTCTCGACCTGATCCATCCTTCCATCCATTCATCCTTCAACTCGAACTCCTATTATCCTTCAACTCGTACTCCTATTATCCTTCAACTCGTACTCCTATTATCCTTCAACACCTATCCTCATAAAATCCCTAGACCTCGACTCAACAACCAACCACCACATCCAGCCAAACAGAATCACACTGCAATCCAATCGTACAAAAGAAGCTCACCGGGAGAACCAAACGTTAGAGTGAGCCCTAGAAGGTAATCAGCACCGATACATCAAACTTTTTTGTAAGACTTGTATACTCACATATTGAATCGATTAGAGTCTTTTGTCTTGAAAGTTCGACTTTGAAATGTCTATTAACTTCACGTCAGCTCCGTGTTTCATCAGATGATGCTGAAAGTAGCTGACCGAACGATTCGATTCTTAAGAGCAAATGTCGAGAGAGAGAGAGGTCTTTAAAGGCTAGTAGGAAACTTCCTTTTGAATAAAACCTCGAATTGCCCAGAGACGCGGATTTCGAATCGAAACTCCGGTTAAATGCCGATTATCGTTGAAGATGTGGCATTCTTTTCTTTTTCCATGAAGCGCGTTTCTAATGCACAAGTACCTATCGTTTGCTATGTGAGATAGCAAGCAGTGAATTGCTTATGTTAATGCATAAATCCAAACAAGATCCATCTCGTCATGATTTGCTATCTCAGGATGAATCACAGCTGAAAATCTAATTCCCAAACAACAAGATTCTACGCAGTGGACGTTCAAGCCAACAAGTGACCGCAGTTCACACTCTCAGCCTCCACACAACATTTCTGACACCCGTTGTCAAACAACCAGCTGAACACTACGAAGTGCATCTCGATCATTGTGTGCTACAGGTATACCAATTTCCCTCAAATATCAAATGTACTGCCCATCTGTCGACCTCACATATCACTTTTATACCTCAATGTATTTTGCTCGAAACCCCTAAACCCTCACCTCACTAATGCTCATGGCCTTCATGGCCCTCGTGACTCTCATGACCATTTTGATCATCCACATCAATCAGGTTTCCAGTTTTCGGAGGGGGACAACAAGTATCGGTGCCACAGAGCTCGGGTGGACAACGAATGAGACATGCAGTCTCGCTCTGATCATCTTGGTCCGCGTAGAATCTGGCAGATTGCGTTAGTCTTGATCTTCACACTTGAGGAACCAGAAGCATTCAGAGATTTCGACTGACTCTGGCTGTATTGTCACAGAGTGGATGCCATGCTGGTGCATTGCTTCCCTGATCCCGCTCGCCGCGTCCATGTAGTCCCATCCTGGCGAAATGAGGACGTGCACGCTGGCCACAATGGTTGATTCGGATAATTGCCATACGTGTAGCTCGTGCACACTGACCACACCCGGAACCCCGTGAATCGAGCTCTTGACGGCATCGAGCGACACATGGGATGGGACGCCTTGAAGGAGAATGTACGACGCAGATTTGACTAGAAAGGTCAGTCTCCCGCGCTTGCAATCAAAGGTCCCAACATACCCAACGGAAGCGCAGAGGAGAAGATGATACAGGTAATCGCGAGTGAGACACCAGGGTCAAAGTAGAGGGTCCATCGTCCGTGGCAGCTGGCGAGGGACATCAATACGCGCCACCTTTGATATCGTATGACTCACAACCAAATGACGAGACCAGCTGCAATGACACCGACATTTCCAAGCCTGTTTTTCACATCAGCTAAGTTTGCATACCACGCCTATGCCACTCACGCATCGCCCATGACATGAAGGAAGACACCGCGCATGTTCATGCTGCCGTGAGAATGCCCATGTCCACCATGTCCGTGTCCATCCCCTTTGCCCTCGTCGTGCGAGTGATCGTGCCCTTCGTGGTCGTGGTCATGTGCGATACCCTGTTCAGCCTCACTAGCATCCTTGGCCATGTGGACGTGCTTGTGGCCTTCGTGGTCGTGATCGTGGTCACCGTTTTCAAGAGCTTCATCAGGAGGTGAATCGGCAACAGTCGTCGAGGCAGAAGCAACCGAGCTAGCAGACAAGTCAGTTTGAGGCAGAGGCAGGGTCTCGTTGCCACCAGGCTTCGCGGCGCTAGAATTGCGCTTGCTCTTTGGGCGTGGAATTGAAGATCCGCGGCCTCGACGAGATTGACTCGATGCACGGTGGTGTGTGGGAGGAGACATGGCACCCATGAAACCAGTGTCTTCGCTTTGCGTACGACCATATCCAAATTCCTGAGCCGTTTCAATAACTTGGGCGCGAGTCTGAGCAGGGTGCTGGTATAAAGAAGACATGGAATCGGAACGTGGCCGACCCCCAGCTTCGTCGATGTCTGGGATGGCTGAACCGTCCCCTTCAGGCAGCTGAGGTGGTCCGTGCGAATGTCCATGAGAGTGTCCGTGCTCTGCTCGTGTCAGTCTGCAGGATTTGGAAGCCGCAGGGAGGAGCTAACCGTGGAAGAGGAACAGGCCGACGACATTGCTCAATAATCCAAGTGAACCAACAACGACAATAACCTTTGGATTGGTGATCTCGGGAGGGGAAACGATCCTGCCAATCGCCTCGAGGAATATGGAAACGCAAAGTGCCACGAGAAAGACACCGTTGATGAGGGCACCGAGAATTTCTGCGCGTTGCCAGCCGTATGAATTGGCGGCTGACGAAGGTGATGTGGCGAGTTTGATAGTGTACAGCGCTACGACAAGGGAGAGAACATCGCTGCAACATGAGTGACAAGACACAACCCCAAATCGTCTACTCACTTGAGCATGTGGAAAGAATCAGCGACAAGAGCAAGGGATCCGACGGCATAACCGGCGATGAGTTCCTAAGCAGCTGGTTAATATGCGCCACTACCTTGCCGCCGGAGTGACTAACCACAAAGAAGAACACCGTATCGATCACTAGGAGAGTGATGATCCTAGCCTGTCTTGAGAGACCCATGATGGAGAGAGATGGATGTAGAGTTCAGGTGGCAAGAGGAGAGTTTGACTGAGGGCGGACTTTCCAGATCGGCCGAAAGGAGGCGGAGCTTGACTATCTGGGATATCTACAAATGTGGCGACACACAACGGTACGCTGACAGCGTCGAATGTTGTGGAATATAGGGGATGGGCCGTCCCGAAAGGGCCAGGTTTGGTATTGTGATGAGTCTGTCAACGGTTTATCAGAACATAATCTTGCGCTTAAGGAGGAAAAGAAGCGCTTAGGACTTGAATGACGAGTTTTTGGGATAACGATAGCACCAACGGCGGTGGCCGGTGCGCGCCTTTCTTGATTGCGTGATTTCCGCACGACTATAGACAAAAGTAGGCGCGAGAGTAGGCGTGCGAATGTCGTCGCGTGTCGCTACTACGCGTAAAAGTTGCTCAAAGATGGTGCAGTGATTCGGGCTGCAGCTTCATCCTCTTGGACAGTTAGTCATCTCTAGCACGATGCCTCGTGTGCCTATCGCATTAGCGCTCCCTTCACCTCTACCGCCACTCCCGTCCCAGCCGCACCCAGCGCCGTCACCTCTCCAAGGACAGATCCAGCACACAATCTCGTCGACAGACTACGACACTGTCTGCCTCCCGCTAACCAACAAATTATGGCAAGACAGATGGGAACGATTGTGTCTCCGACCCGTGGAAGATGAGCCGTCTCCTGAAGCTGACGCTGAACGAGAGGCGGTTGATCGTGAGGCTGATGTATGGCGCAAAGAAGGCGGACTCCGGAGGGAAGAGTGCAACATTACTCGGCTGGAGGAGTCGCAGGGCCTCGTTGCTATCGCATCAGAATGGCTCGAGATGGACTCACCAGATGAAGGAATCAGGTTTGACTCGGAGCTCGTGAGCTATAATTGTGGCAAGAGACTCCACGAAAGCTCACCCTCAATCTAGGCGTTACGAGCCGAATTGGCTTATGCCATGTATCTCTCTCTCCCGACCCTCATCATTCCTGCACCGAGCCTCGGAAACCGTGCCCATCTTCCCAGTTATGCTCGCGCCATCTCCAACCTCCTTCAAGCTGGCGGTCCATCAGCCTACACCCAAATATCCATCCGCATTCCCGTTTCTGACCCCGTCGAACTCATTGGACAAGGTCCCGCTATTCCGAATGGCCCTACGGCTGCAGCAGCTGCAAGTCCAAACAAGCACAAGAGAGTGTCGAGTCTATCAACACGCCCAACGAGTATGCATCAATCCCAGCTTGGTGCATTGCCCGGCATGCGCGTGACGTCGGCAGCAAGTTCAACCATGTCGGCTAAGAGTGCGGCAGGACCCAGCATGCCAGCTGATCCCAGTTCTACATGGGAAATGTGGGATTGTGTCAGGACATTGTGCGGATATCACCCCCGGCTGTCTGTCAGTAAGTGTACCTTGCGGTCGTTGGCTGCTTTCACATACTAACATGTTGTAGCTCTGGATCTCACAAACCCACTTCCTCCATCCGTTGGCGCTCTGGCTAGGTGGACATCCGAACCAGTCAAAAACGTCTTCGTTCCTGCATCGTCTTTCATTCCGAATGCAAGAGGATATCCTGTACTGAGTAAAGCCTGCCAGGCGTTCTTACGAGGAATGGCAAAGGTATGTCTGTCCCTCCGATGTCGCACCCAGTCCGCTAAAGAACCAAAAGCAACATCCAACATTCATCCTTTCGGGCACATCACTAAACCGCCACCCTACGGGCGGAGCAAATGCCTACCTACAATATCTACGACATATCACGTCTCAGCCTCCTCCATCCTCTGGATCAAGCACCAGTGTGAATGTCAACGGTGCTGCCAAAGTCGATGGCGCACCTGACTACGCTTCGGGCTATGCGGATTATCTCCAAGCACCGCTGCAGCCGCTTATGGACGATCTGGGAAGTGCGACCTACGATGTCTTTGAACGCGATCCTGTCAAATATCGACAATATGAAGAGGCAGTGTATCTGGCTCTGATGGATCTGCCTCAGGATCAGAAACAGTTCGTGGTACCGGTATTATTGATGTCTTTGTGCTGACCATTGCAGCGCCATTACGGTAGTAGGAGCAGGAAGAGGTCCGCTCGTTTCATGCTGTTTACGAGCTTTGGATCGGTCAGGTCGACAGGGAAAGGTATACGCCGTGGAGAAGAACGCCAACGCTTATATCACGTGAGTCGACAGCGATTACTTGGCTGATCTTGTTCTTACAGACTGCAAGAACGTAAAGAGCTCGAATGGCACGATACAGTCGACATCTTTTACGGTGATATGCGAAATATCAATATCCCCGAACTGGCAGATATAATGGTCTCAGAATTATTGGGGTCTATTGGAGATAACGAGTTGAGCCCAGAATGTCTTGATGGTGCAATGAGATTTTTGAAGCGTGAGTTCCAGTATGGTAGCCTAGATTTGTGATTGTGACTTATGAGACGGCAGCCTCGGGAATCTCCATACCAACGTCATATACGGCACATTTGGCACCTATATCGTCATCAAAACTCTATGCGGACGCGACGAATCCCGCACGACCAAAAGGTGCTGCAGAGACACCGTATGTGGTCATGATGTCTGCTGTGAATGTCATATCGGGAGATGCGCCTGGAAGAGAACGGATTGGACAATGTTGGGTATTTGAACATCCTCGACGAGATCTCATCCTTGATCCATCTGGTGCGCACTCTCTCTCTCTCCCCGTCCTTTGAATAGGTCGCTGATACTTTTATTCAATGATTAGGTGCACCATTGACAAATTCACACAACACTCGTTCAGCAAATCTAACATTTTCCATCCCTCATGCGGCACCATTGCATGGTCTAGCCGGATATTTCGAAGCTCATCTCTACGCCAATGTCGGACTATCTATACATCCCGATAACGCTCATCGAGTATCACCAGATATGTTTTCTTGGTTCCCACTTTTCTTTCCATTCAAAGAACCGCTCTTCTTGCCTTCTGGCTCAGAGGTCGAGGTTGGTATTTGGAGATTATGGGATAGTGATAAGAATAGAATATGGTACGAATGGTGTGCAGAAGCTTTCCTTCCTTTACCAACTGCTGCTGGTGGTGGTGGTGGTGGTGGGATAACTAGTCCAGTTGGAGATATAGGCTTATCACCTGCTATCAATACTGCAAGAAACGCAGGTTTGGCAAGTCCTATGATGGATGCCCCATTGAGTCCAGCAGTAGGAGGAATTCTAGGAGATGGTGTCCCACTTCCAACTCCTGCGAGGATCAAAATTGGTCAAACTAGTTTACATAATCCTGCAGGTGCTCATAGTTGGATTGGCTTGTAGGTATTGGCAGTGAACGTGTAGGGGAGCAGAGATGGACGATCAACAAACGTACTTGGGGGCATCTTGTCTATTACATCATTCACAAATATGCATGGTTCTTTAACACACAAGCGTATCTTTAAGGAAAATCTCATGTCGGATCCTTACTCAGCAAGAGTCACTCGAGCCCAAAAGGCCGAAACTGCTCGTCTGCCTCGCGGTCTGCCTCCTCCATCATAGCCTCCGCTATTTGCCTTGAAGAGCGGCCTGTCCTGTGAGCTCTCGACTCTGGTGAATTGACAGCTCGTTCTTTGCCTTTTCGACTAGGCCGATTGGGCACGGCCTGAGTCAAAGGTGTTTTGAACTGCTCGTACACCCTCGATGATCCCCAGGTTGCTCGATCCTTCATCATCACGGAACGCCTACTTGCTAATTTTTCTTGAACTTCGTGTTGACTGCTGAGGAGCGGATGTGGCGTTTGTATCACGGTCGAAGGTGGTTTGAGACTGGACATACCAGCAGAAGGCTGAGTGGCAAATCGTCCCTCTAGCGGTCGAAATATGGCGTCCACCACGGCGTGGATTCGCATTGGGGTTAGCTGGGTTTGAGAAGGTGCCTTGAAAGCTAAATGTAGTCAGAAGAGTCCTGTAAGACACATACGCTGAGTGAGAACAGCTAGAGACTTGGCCGCATTCCTCTCTTGAATCTCGTCCAGGGTTAGTTGTTTCCCCGTCTTGCCTCTTCCAGCCGCGGCTCGTGCTGGCGTCCTTTCGCTGCCCCTCCTCGCTTGCAATCGGAGCCTTCTCTCCTCCAAGCGAGCATGAAATAGTGTGCGTGTGGATTCGCTCTCGCCACTGGCTTGGAGACTCTTTAGAAAATTCTGCAGATATGCTGTCATCTCCACTCCACTGAGTTCCTTGGCCCCAGTGACCGGATCATTTGGAGGCACGTGCACCACATCCAAAAAGTCGCCTTCCGGATCTTGAATGTCGACCATAACAGCTGCGTCGCCATCGAGGTGGGTTGCTCCAGTGACTGTATCTGTCAAAGTTGCTCTCCTGTTGTCGAGACCCGCTACAATCGCCGAGGACCCGTTCTCGTCGAGCGGAATCCCACTGAGCTCATCCGCGAGTCTCTCCAGTTCCTCTTGAGATATTCCTTGTCCCAGTCTTTCCAGCTCCTGCACCTCGGCAGTCCACCCTGGAGAATTCAAGTGTAGCCCAACCTTTTTTTCACCGTCTCGAGTGCAGTCTGCAGGTCGGTGTCCCGGAAAGGGTGATAGTGTTTTGCTCTGTTCGACCAAACGATTCTGGGAGACAGGGCCTACCATAGTCGATGCAGCAGATGTGTGAGTACCAGTCCTACTGAAACGCAAAGTACGATCGGATGTACCTTGAGGTGTCTGCGAAGGTGCGGGACTGCGCGAAGAAAAGGCGAGCTGACCAATGTGGGACGGGGGCAGGCACCTCAGTCGTCTCTGAGGCCGCTCACCTTGCGATGGTGTCAAATCATCTATGCTGTCACGGAATTCTTCAGATACGGGACTGAGTCTACGGGCAGGACGAGTCCGAGGTACTCGTTTGTTGGCCTTGCGGCGGACGACTGGTTGAAATGCTGCGTCCGCTATGGACCGTTTTGCCACCCGAATCAGTCTCGGATTGACCAAAAAGTCAGCGTGACGTTCCTCTGGCGTTTTTGTCATGAGTTGCTGCTTGTAGTCAGCAAATTTGATAGTTCGCAAAGGTCGACAAGCCAGGGTAGGTACAGTCTTCGTACCACGATCCCTTCTTGGCTGTTTGGGCCGTGGTACGAGTTGATCAGGCCGAAACCGGCGGCCCAGCTTGGACATGTAGCTACATAGGTCAGCTCAGGATGGAGTACCTGCTTACACGTCCTCGTGATCGATTATTTCGTCATCTTCGTCGTCAATGTTGCTGCGCATGTGCAGTTGAGGCTGATGCGGTGTACGAATCAGATCTTCTTGTGTGCTTAGGACATCAAATCGTCGCTCGTGGAAACGGCCTCTTGACTTGTGAGACCGACGAGAAGCTCGGGATTGTCGCTCTAGAGGATCAAAATCGGGATCGTACAGTGGTGAGCGAACTCTTCGGGGTATTTGTCCGACGTCGAAGACTGTTGTGAAAGGCCGCATGACTTCTGCCTGCCTTTGTCGGTTTGGATCTGGGGGCGTGTTTGTGAACAAACCTTTGGCCCGATTTTCCGGCCATTCACCGTTACGCCGTCCCCGAGCCCTCTTTACTAGAGGCTTTTCTTGTTGATCTTGAGAATCTTGCAGATTCACTTGTGTCTCTTCTTCTGGCCAAGCGCTAGTCGATCCTTTTCGCTTGAGACCGCGGTAAGGGGTAGGGGAATTGGATAGGAAGCCCAGTCTTTGAGCAGGATCACGAGTGTCGTACACCCCGTGTTGGTAAGAATGCCGGCGTCTTTTGGAGTATGTTTTGACCTTATGACGCTTGGATCTTAAATTTTTGGATTTGGTCTGAATTGGACTCGACCCGACCTGAGTATCAGGAGACAACAAGATTGGCCCGATAGGAGTCAGAGTGGAAGTATCACGTTTCGAAACATGGCCTCCGTTTCGAAATCCATCAAGAGTATCTTGTTGCAGCTCCTCAGCCTGACTGAGTATATCCGACCGGGCAGGAAGATTGACCTTTTCCGGTATCATGCCACCTATTGGCGAGTTACGGTCCGAGCTTCTTGGCTGGAGCAGATCTCTACGAGTGATCGACCGACCTATCTCTAGCCCCAGCCTACTAAGACGATTGCCGTCCTCGTCACTGCTTTCGGTGGCGGTTGACTCTTCGTCTGATGTGCCGCAGCCATCCGGCAGAAACAATGGGCTTTCGATGCGCTTTGGACGATAAGGCGGTGGTGGACTCTCCATTTGATGTCCTGTCTGGTTACCCACCAAAGGTGAATTCCCTTCACCCATCTGGACGGGTGATAGGATAAGAGCTGAAGATGCAATTATGCCGGTAGGATTGGCCTTCTCCTTGTCAATCGGGAGAGGAAACTTTGAAAGGTCAGCAACATGTTGTCAAATCGGTCACATACCTCTGCCAAGGTTGTATCGGACCTAGGGCTGCGTGGAGCTTTACAAGGCTGCACCTCATTCCCCAAGGGCAGTTGTCCTGTTTCATCTGACTCGCCGGCTTGAAGTAGCATGGGCGACGTTGCCAGGTCTTCGCGGGTTTGACTCGGAACGAATGACACTCCTCCTTCATCCCACTCTCCTTCTTCTGGTTCTTCCAAATAAGGCTTTGACGGTACTTTCGGCTTCGCCTGTTTCTTCCTTTGCCTTTTGACAGCTGGGGAATTGTCGGTAGATTTTGCCACTTTGGGTCCGGCATTTCGATTGGTCGATCTCGGCGGCTTGATCTTGGCTTGTCTACTTGGATGAGATGAAGAACTCTCTGTGGATGGAACGATTGGAAGAGTTAGCCGGCCTTGTGGGGCCGACTTCCATTGACGTTCTTTCGCCACTGGTGGCGAAGAAGGGGGCGCAACGACCCAGGTCGGGCCAAGTCGTTTCAAAGGCGGAACGAGAGGCGTCAATTCAGAAGGAGATAGCATCTGCCCAGAAAGATCCTGCACACCTCCCGCAATGATCGGACCCTGGACTTTCGGTCTCTTGGGAGCGTGCTTGTTCAAGGAAGTGGCGACATCGGCAGTTCGTGTGCCAGTGAGTAGGCGATCACTGTAAGACCTGCACTTTCTCTTCTTTGTCTTATATGGAGCCAATTGAGCTCATATTTGCCAGATAGTGTGAAGCTCACCAGAAGGGGTTCGTCCTGGGAGAGCGACGCTCCACTCCGCCCAGACGGAGGCGGAAGGGACATTGACATTGCGAAGGCTGCACTGACCGGCTGATTTTTGGTTTGGTGCTGGAATATATTACGAAAGTATATAAATGACCAGTTTCTGACAATTGAGCATTGAATTTCATGGAAAGATTACAGGAAAGAAGAGAGAGGAAGAAAGGAAAGTACTGGGGGAAAGAAGTGGACTTCCTCCACCGTACCAAACGGCGGCGATGTCCGCCTCGTCCTCTACTCTCTTCAACACCTCTCTTACTCGAGTAGTTCTTCTCTCTCTCTCATTTGTGCAAGGACCTGAATACACTTGGTGGTCCCGGTATACAGCATAGGATACTGGCCCGCACTATACTCTTGCTACATTTGTAAACACGGAGACTTGGGAGTAGGATGCTGCTTAAGATCAAGGCGCGTTTCGCTTCTTCTTTACCTTCGGCACATGCTGACGATCGCATAGACATTGACAGGCAAAGAAGTGAGGCGATCATATTCTGTGTGCGTTCAAAGCTGATTGGAGCCACAGGTGGAGATTGACGTGCAGCCAGAGTGGCAGGTATGTCTGTCAAACGTTCGGTCGATCCTTGGTCATCATCCCACGATGCTTTGGATGTCTTCCAGCAGTCACTGATTGCGTTCACTATAGGTCAAGAAGGTCAAAGAGCAAGTCGAGGAGAAGCAAGGGATTCCTCCAGATCAGCAACGGTTGATTTTTGGTGGGAAAGCCATGTGAGTTTTCTACCCTATCGAGACCTGTGGTTCTCTATCACATCTCGATCTCCCCTTGTAAGCCTGTATTGACAAGGCGTTCAAGGGCGGACGAAAAACCTCTCACGTTCTATAATATAACGGCTGGAGCAGCCATCCATTTGGTGCTGGCGTTGCGAGGTGGACGATGAGGGATTATCACAGAGAGACGAGGGGCTAGACTGGACCATAATACCCATGCATGACTGTAATCTATCTCTTCGACGCATGGACCATCACCGTGACAGCGTAAGCGAGACACCTGAGTGATGAGTGGGCAGCCTTTACTGCTGATCGTTCCGTCAAGTCGGTTCGTAAACTTGCACTCTGTGGCGTGCTGTCGCCTCCTCCTAACCTCCACTTGCCGAGTCGAGATAGCGCGGTTTCCACAAAAGTCTTCCACTCTCACTTGCAATTTTTCTTCCAACCAATTTAGGTGTGGACCGCTGGCTACGGTATCATGGGCGTGCTGTCCGCTGCGCTTCGTCGCTCGGCCAGCGCTGCACGACGGCGGGTTGTGATACCGCAGCGAGGGAACGGAAGTTCTGGTGATAACGTCCAGGTCAAATTGATACACTACGATGTGATAGCGGAAAAGGAGTCCGCCGATGACGATACGGTGAGTCTCAGAGCAGAGAGCTGTGTAGACTCCTGACTGATCTCTATAGGACTTCATTCTCTCCATCCTGCAAGCTCATCCAAGCACACGAGATTCCCGGTCCTACCTTACCTCCTTTGCCCCTCCCTCTCCCTCGCCCCGTGAAGCCTCCACATCATCACCATCCTCCGCTTTTCCAGTATTCACAGTATTACCAGAGCCCATCACCCCCCAGACTCCTGCGCCCAAGAGGGAAAACCATCTAGTCAACTCTCTGTTGAACCCAATCGTCCTCCGACCGGCACTTGTCAAAATTCAAGGTCCATTCACCGATGCCCAAATCAGCTCTGTCGTACGAGGGATGGCCTATCTACAGAAACTGGGACTTGTCAGCGTCATTGTAGTGGATCGGGACGACTTGCCAGATACCGAGCCTAGTGACAGTCAGGCGGCGCAGCGACAACGAACTCTTGTCCTTCGAGATGTCGAGCGGGTTGTGCAAGGTTTGGCAAAGCATCGAGCTGTTGCTAGGCCGATATTGGCAACCGTGGCACGGCTCGGAGATGATGGTGAGGGAGAGACTTTTGTTGAGGAGGAAGGCCTGGATCATATTAGGAGAGCTGTGACCGAGGGTGAAATCCCAGTCTTGTTGCCCGTTGCCCTCGATTCTGGTTGTCGGTCACGACGAGTGTCGTCGAACAAGGTCCTTGTCGCCCTCGCTCGTGCCATGTCTGCATCGCCAGCGACGACTGCTTCTGGCGCATCAATCAATCTCACACCGATGCGACTATTGATTATCAACCGGGAAGGTGGTATTCCATCCTATGCTAGGTCTGGTTATCCTCACCTGTCCATCAATCTCGCTAGCGAGTACGACTATATCAACCAGACTTTCCTCCCACAGTGGACTCAAACGCATCCCTCGTCACTCTCGAACCTTGCTCTTGCCAACGACTGCCTGGAACACCTCCCGCGTGAAGCCTCGGCCCTCATCGTCTCCCATCGATCTCCAGCAGCTCTCATCGCCAATCTCATCACAAACAAGCCCGCACACTCGGCCTCTCTTCCTCATTCGCTTCTCAACCAGTCTGAAGGTCGGATCAGTCGCGACACACCGACTCTCATCCGAAAAGGTCAACCCGTCCGGGTTCTGCGATCAATGGACGAGGTCGACAAACACAAACTTACCGAGTTGCTAGAAAAGTCTTTCCGGCGCACACTGAATCAAGAAGGGTTTTACAAACGGCTGGAACAAGATCTCGATTTTGTCATTGTCATTGGCGACTATGCTGGGGCAGCCGTCTGCACACTAGAGGGCAAATCTTCTGGTCTCGCAGAACCAATATGTTATCTCGACAAATTTGCAGTTCTTCCCTCTAATCAAGGAGATGGAACAGTCGATTTCTTATGGGTTGCCCTGCGTGACGAAACGTATGGTCTTGGTCTACTCGATGCTTCCAATCCCTCTATCGGCTCTTTGTCAGGTCAGGGTCGAGGGAGAGATTTAGTTTGGCGTAGTCGGGCAGACAATCCTGTCAACAAATGGTATTTCGAACGGTCCAATGGGTTCTTGTGGCTACCGCCAGAGGGTGCAGATCCCGAAGACAGGATGAAAAAGGGCTGGAAGATGTTCTGGTGTGACGCAGAGCAGCGGTTGAGAGAGACTGCTCAGCAAGAGGGAAGGGAATTCGGGGGTGGAAGATTGATCAGACCAGTCGAGCTTGAGGAACGTGGAAGATTGGAACAATGGGCGCCTGTGATTGGCGGTATCACGAGTGCGTGGAAATGATCTATGCTACGAATGCTAGATGCATTGTGATGATATGCTTGATATGAATGCTATTAGAACATGATCTTTGCGTTACGATACATCCAATCCAAGATCCACGTTCCATCCTTCAAAGTCGTTCCCTTGACTGCCTCGTCTCCACCAAACTGGCGCACAAAGGCGGCATGATCATATACAGTGACATTGCGTCTCTTGAAACCGCGTACCGCATGCGAATGGAAAAAGTCGCCGTCGAGGGCGCCGGAGGTCGCTTTTGACCTTTTCGATTGTAGAGAAGGATCAGGGTCGTTTGACGACATCACTAGCCCGTAGATATCGCGCAGTAGCCGGAAATCTAGTTTCGTCAGCACGATTGAATGCCGAAAGAATGAAATGCACACCTGTGGGAAAGAAAATATCAAAGTAGCCTTGCTTGACCAAGAACGTCTCACAAGGTATCATTGTACCCTGATATCTCGTCTGTACCACTGGGCCATTCCTGCCTTTCAGAGCATCAGGCAAAGAATCAAAGTCAGACAAGAGTAATCTGTGATTCGGTAATCGATGACGAAGCTGTTCAAGGAATTGCAAGGATTTTGAAGGGATGAAATCTGCGTCTGATAGGTTTGGGGCTAGAGGAAGAATGGAATATAGTCGACGTAAGAGCGTCGATCCCAACAATGCGGAAGACAGGTAGGGTGATGTCGATGAGGATGGAGGTAAGAGATCGCGGTATTCGAGGAATCGTTGAATAAGTGGATCGGTCACTGGTTCGTAAACAAGGGTAAAGTCGCCCTCGGCATCAACGACAACGATGGCTTGGTACGGTTCAAGAGTGGAGACATCATATCGAATCATGTCGTGTGAAAAATTGTCCTGTGTATTCAGCACATATTGTGTAAAGTCTACATACCAGGACTTCAAGAGCGACCACATAACAAGGATCATCAGATCCTCCGGTCCACAAGCTGAAATCCTCATTGATGACCTCGACCTTATCTCTGAACCCCGCTTTCACAGCTCTATTTCTCTGACCTTCTGCCAAAGTCGCACTGATTTCGATGATTCGATATTTCGTCCTCGCATATACCTCTGGATGACGATCGCGTAGAAAAGCGAGCGAGTCGACCATGAAAGATCCGTTTCCTGCGCCAATCTCATATATGATCAAATCCTGGTACGGAAAGTGGTTGAGCTTGTAGTTGTTCAATATCGCTGACGTCAAGGCTCGAGCATAGTAGGGCTACAAATTAGTACGGAGACTGGGAGATCAGGTGTTCTCACCTTGAACAACTCGGTCGGAGTGTGCCAGACCTGTCGGCCGATACCAGATTGTGGTTCACCGGTTTGCGCCGCCTCCATTTTATATTCATTCAAATACCGCTCTGAGAGTGCAGCCGTAAAGGCCCCTTGATCTCGAAACGAAGCAAAACTGTATCCCTCGGGTGTGGGAGGCGTGAAAATCGTCGCATTGCGGGAGAAGTATCCGTAATGAGGCTGAACCAACTTGAGCTCATCGCATTTTGTGAAATATCCAGACTGACATTATACAGACTATCGTCGATGAAATCCCTGACAAGCATCTTTACTCTTGTTGGTGGCTCTCGACGGTGGGCAAGATCTGCGGCAGTGACTCTGCGCCAATTGACATACTAGAGATCGTGAGCTGGGCTCAACGGATCGATTATGAGCTCACATCTGGATCTGGTTCTTCGGTCATAGTGAGAGAAGTGTTGAAGTTGAATCTCCCCTTCACCCATCCCTTGGACTTGGAGTCATCCGGTTCCGAGGAAGCATGTCGCACACTCTGAAGCGCAGGGAAGACAGGCAGTCTTACCCTTCTGGACGAAGAGCCTGAAACTAGTCTTCGTCGGGAAGTTGACGCAACCTGAGCGATTGTTCTTGAAGAAGGTCCGGCGGACATTTCGTATCACAGTGGACAGAAAGTCTTACTGAGTTGTATCTTGGTACGATAGAGATCAATATGACATTCCGACATTTGGACTCGTATTACGTAATGAGATTTCGCCGCTACCTGTTGACGCGTCCGATTTCTTTGATTTCTTTCCAGTCATCTTCCCTGTTGCAAGGATACCTCGATATGCTTTCTTCTACATAGCACACACAAAAGACTGCTGGAGATGTCGGGTCCCCGTAATAACCTCGGGGATATGCTCGCGAGGTTGAAAGGTGCCGGAGCTCCCAGTGCTCCGTCAGAGCCGGCTACCAAGGTAGGCAACAAATCAATGTGGCCCAAGCTCTAGCTTACCATATTTCTAGCCCTCCTTTAGCCTCGCTAGACGAGCACCCACTGCTCCTCGGACTACCGCTTCTGCGCAGTATCTTCTCCAAGACGAAGGGAGAGACAAGCTTACTCCAGATACCGGCGAAGGAAGCGAAGGTGCGGACATTTGCTCTTTCTTTCCTCACTAATCAGGCGTAGGACACAAGCAATCACGTAGCTCCCTGTCGGCTCCTACCGTTGTCTCTGCTCCTCCAAATGTATCACCCTTCTTCACTCCTCATGCCCAGCATACGACTGCACACACTTCAGGAGCCCCTACACCTTCGGAAGCCAGAGCTATGAAACGATTATCAAACGGCAGCGACAAATCTTCGACTGGAGCGCGGGAGACTGTGCCAGTCGAAAGACCTATTATGTCTGGTCCTTCACCGTATGATCCAAAGCTCGATGCTGTGAGTGGCCTTGGTGATCTGCTTGGCTTAACGATATCCAGATACCGTCGGACAGACTACAGGCGATGATCATAAAAAATCAGGACGAGAAAATGGCTTTGATGGAACAGCAAGCTGAGCTGAAGAGCGGTGCTGACGACTTCATGGGAGAGGATCCTGAAATGATCGAGATGAAAATGTGATGATTCTGCCGCAGATCAGGGGGAAACTGATACATATACAGCGGTCTCCTTACCAAACGACTCAAGGATCTGAAAGCCGCGCTCGTAGCGCGCGCTCATGGTACACCCTCTGTCAAACATGCACCAACAGGATCCACTTCTTCTGCGGCGTCTACCCTGGCGTCCAATCCAGCACATAACTATCCGACTCCAGAAACGGCTGCGGGGCCAAGTCGAATTCGAGGATCGAACCAAACGGGATGGGGCGCAGAGAGATCTGTGGGGCCATCTAGCGACGATTCGGCTGTTGCTCAGCGCCTTGTCCTAGGCGAGATGCACGGAGCGCCATCGAATCGGCCGCCGCAGTCAAGGACACAAGCCTCTTCACGCAAGCGTCCTGTCGTCCCTCCCGAATATGATGATTTCGACCTTGCCGCGGCTGAAAACGACGATTCAAGTAGACATCTCATTCCTCCTTCAGATTCACCTGCCCCCAAAAACACGCCCCCCCGATCACGACGAAAAGCCGTTGCACGCCCTGCGCCGAATGTCATGGACTTTGATGATATACCTCCTGAACTGCTCTTTTCGTCTCCGCCGCTATCGGCTGTACAACCCTTCCCACGAGCGGAAGCGTCATCGTCTCGTCGTCCGCTTCGCGATCGAGTACCCGCTAGCTCGCCTCCATACGTTCAAGTGCCAAAAGCTATACAAGTCGATGTCAACTATAGTTGGAGCAAGGAAGTAGCGCAAAAGTTGAGGCAGGTTTTCAAACTACCCAACTTCAGAACTCATCAGAAAGAGGCAATAGATGCCACTATGGCTGGCAAGGACGGTGAGTCATGATGTAACCTGATGGCAGCTGCTCTGACTCTTCGTGTAGTGTTTGTCCTGATGCCAACGGGCGGAGGCAAGAGCTTGACATGTGGGTATTGCGTGCCGCAGGGGGCTAACCTTTTTCAGACCAGCTCCCCGCTGTCTGCTCTGGCGGAGCTACTCGTGGCGTCACCTTTGTCGTCTCCCCACTCATCTCGCTCATCAATGACCAATCGCGACACCTCATCAAGCTCGGCATTCCTGTGATAGCATATACCGGCGACCTCTCACAGTCGGACAAAAACATGGCGCACGAGCAGCTTTCGCTCCCAGAGCCCCATACAAAGGTGGTCTACGTGACCCCTGAAATGCTTGTGGCGTGCTTTGACCACGAGACTGCGTTCAAACGGATACTCAAGGGATTACTGATGCGGAAACGGCTGGCGAGATTTGTCATTGATGAAGCTCATTGTGTTAGCCAGGTGCGTAGTGGAGGACATCAATTCATGTAAACTGACTTTCTCTACCCATTAGTGGGGTCATGACGTGAGTCCCTCTAATGCTCTTATCGTATGCGACCGCTGACAGATCTGACAGTTCCGATCCGATTGTGAGCGATCCACGTGAACTACGCCGCCTCAGCTGATCTGCTCTTGTAGATCTTCGTCTAGGCGAGCTACGGCGCGAGTATCCCGGGGTACCGATCATGGCTTTAACTGCAACTGCGCAAAATAAAGTACAGGATGATATCATTCGCTCGCTCAGCATACAAGGTTGTGAAAAGCTCAGCCAGTCTTTCAATCGTCCTAATTTGCATTATGAGATCCGGCCGAAAAGGAAGGACTGTTTGGGGGATATCGTTGCCTTTATCTCGACTCAACCGAAAGATGCTAGCGGTATCATCTATTGCTCCAGCCGCGACAAGTGTGAGATCTTGGCGAAGGATCTCAGGGATAAGCACGGTCTCGAGGCATATCATTATCACGCAGGTATGAGCAAAGGAGATCGTAGAAAGGTCCAAGAGGGTTGGCAGGAGCACAAGTTTGAGATCATTGTGGCGACGGTGCGTTGTTATGGATACATGGCGGGCCGAACTGACGGAATGCTCAGATTGCGTTTGGAATGGGGTATGTGATTTGCTTACAGTTGTCGAACCACTGTTGACACTGCCAGTATCGATAAACCTGACGTGCGATGTCAGTTCTTCTGTCCAACGATAGCATTTGAAGCTGATAGTCATCAGACGTAATCCACCACTCACTGCCCCGCTCCCTCGAGGGATACTACCAAGAGACCGGTCGTGCGGGTCGAGATGGAAAGAACTCGACCTGCATTCTCTGTATGGCCTGTGTCATGGTATTTGCTGACCTGCCGCAGACTACTCTTTTGGCGATTCTAAAACCGTCTTTGGGTTGATTGACAAGGACCGGAATCTCACGCATGCCCAGAAAGAGCGCCAGAAAGCGAGCATGTCGGAAGTGTTGAGGTACTGCAACAACAAAACCGACTGTCGTCGTGTACAAGTCTTGGCGTTTTTCAACGAGGTCTTTGACCCGGCAGAGTGTCATCAGGGCTGCGATGTCTGCCTGGGACGCGATCGCAACATATTTACCATCGAGGATGTCACGGACGACGCGTGCAAGGTCATCAGAATGATCAAAGCTTTCGAAGTGGACGATCAGATCACGATTCTCAATGCGGTCGATTGTTTCAGAGGGCGCGGGGGTAGCTCGGGGAAAGGTCTCGAGCAGAATGCGATGTTCGGGTCGGGCAAAGACTGGGACCGAGGCGAGGCCGAGCGGTTGATCCAGACTCTTCTCATCGAGGGTGCGCTCGCCGAACGTTTCGTCGCCAACGCGGCTGGCTGGAATAATGCGTATCTCAAGGTGAGCATTCTTTTGCTTCAGGGCAAGTTGTGACCAGTGGTAGCTTGGCAAGGTGGCAAATTTGTATCTATCCGGCAAAAAGAAGCTCAAGATGGACTTTCGTCAAAAGTCCCCCTCCAAACAAGCATCCAAGGCCACAACGTCGAAATCCACCCGGGGCCGCGCTGCCGGTAATCAACCTCAGATCGATAGATTCGCCCAAAGTGTCCGCAACCCTGTCGCCCGCAAACGATCCCTCCGACAAATTGCCGAGGAAGAGCAAGAGTTTGAAACCTCTCCATGGGGGGACACGGATGACGAGTTTGTCCCAGACGCGGACGATCCGATCGAATTGAGCGACGGTGGTACCGAGGTGGACGAGCCACTCGCGAGTACATCCTCGAGAAAGAAGCGAAAACAGGTGGATCAGGTCATGGAGATCGACCGTGCGGGTGCGGGGAGCCCCGTGGAGCAATGCTTCAAGCGATTGAAGGCGATCAAGGCGTCTGTAGGTTTGGTCGGAACGTGCCTCAGCCGATACTAACCATGTAGTTTGCGCGAGATCCCTCTGCGCCGTTACTAGCCGACGAGGTGCTCGAGATGATAGCTGCGACCATGCCGATGAGTAAGTGCAAATGGTGGATCGAGGTGGACTAAAAATCGCAGACCAGAAAGCCCTGATGGCAATCGAAGGCTTTACTCTGGCTCAGTGGAAGGTAGGCGGGTTTGCGTTTGCCAGCGTACAGAGCTAAGCGTCCTCAGACTTATGGATCCCGAATCATTGCCGCCTGCATGAAATACAAAGTGTTCACCGCTCTGGATGCTGTACCGTCAAATCTGCCTATAATCAGGTCAAAGTAAGTCGACCGTATCATATCGTCCGTGATGTGCTGATGCCCGTGCAGAGCAGCTGGAGTGTCACTTGCTCAATCGATCCAATCTTATGCGTACAATGCGAACGGAGGACCGAGTAAGACGACGAGTGTGCAAGCCAAGACCAGGCAGACGAGTCTGTTGGGTCGGCCAGGCGGGGCTAAGCCTGTGACGGTGACGAGAGGAGCCAAGCCTGTGCCCCGATTCTAGATTACAGCATCAGGAGGTAGTTGGTATTGCATTGCCTCATCATGCTGCGACGGCATTTTGCCTCTTGGCTTGACACCCGCTCCTGCAGTCAGGGATCAGTACAAGCTAGTGCGGCAAATCGTGCCCCGGCCCCTGATTAAGGAGCCCTCATGCCGTTATCCCTGAGGGCCCTCCGCGGCCGAGACTCGTTGAACACCAGTAGTCGGCGACTGATACATGCATTGGGAATCTGAGCTCTCTATGATCAAGCGCAATCGAACGTGATCACTTTTAAAGATGTAAACCTTGTCAAAGTTGGGAATCTGCATACGCAAACATGAAGAGTTGGTGATAAATGAATAAGCAATACAGAGTCGTGTTGGGGATAATAGATAGTCTGTTGGGGATAATGATATTAACTGAGCATATGAAAACCGCAACGTAAAGATCATGTTGGGAATTTTTGGAGTAGGATGATCAATTTTTGGCGGACCGTGGCGGGCCGGGATGGTCGGAGCCGGTGAACCGCCTGAACTGCGAATTCAGGGTTCAAAGTGAGCGAAGAGCGAGTAAAAGTTGTAAAAAGCCATGACAGATCTCACCTCGTATCCACCTACTACCAATCTTACTACTGTCTCGTAGTGTGAGTGTATATAGACGTCGACAAGACAAGGTCGTCGTTGATACATCGCCCACTTTTTATCGTCCATAACGACTTTTTGGTTTGCGAGACCAAACAGTTTTTTTTACTTCGGTATCCACCGGCGTTGGCCCTGTGTGGTTCCCGAACGAATCTTTGTTTCTCTTTCGCCGCTACATAGCATCCTGTGTTTAGACTTGTGATCTTTGTCATCTATCGGTCTTGTCAGTCTACTACGCCCAATTTGCGAAGGACCCTCTCTCGTCACATTGGATCCTCCCTCTAATTTGGCATCAAAGGAGTGAGAGCGCACGTTCGACTTGGCCCTCTTTTATCGTCTTGCCTCTTTTCAGATAGAGTCAATACTCATTAGTGGAAATGTTCCGATCTCGAGGTTTCCCACTACCTTCGCGTCGAGCTTTGGTAGCGACTTCGACACTCGCGTTATCCGCCACGGCAATCTACACTTTCCTACCTTCTACTGCCCACGCCGATTCTCTCCCCGTGACCAAACGTCGTCCAGGCCCATTATGGTCTCCTCCCTCTCGTGCTCAGATGCTAGAACATCTCCGTACCTCTGGCATCTACATTCACAGAACTGAAACAGGCGGACCGGAACCTGGACCAGTCTTGAGAAAACAAGAAAACCAATTGGAGCAAGGCGAAGATGATGATGTTTTCGATCTACTCATCGTTGGTGGGGGTGCTACTGGTGCTGGAACAGCTTTGGACGCCGCTAGTAGAGGTCTGAAAGTCGCTTGTGTGGAAAGAGACGATTTCTCAAGTGGCACAAGTAGTAAAAGTACAAAACTTGTTCATGGTGGTGTCAGGTATCTGCAGAAAGCTATCTTCGAACTTGATTATGGTGAGTTTACGAGACATCTTTTCGACCAGATGGTTTGGCTCGTTTGGTGTAGAGACTCTGGCTGACGAAGCTTGTAGAGCAATGGAAGCTGGTCAAAGAGGCTTTGAAAGAACGACGTATCTTCCTCGAAACTGCTCCTCATCTATCTTCCATGCTTCCGTGAGCTTTGTTCCATTTTCCATTGCGAGTGGTGATTTCGTTACTGATCTCGGATCGACAGCATCTTGTTGCCCATCTATACATGGTGGCAGCTTCCTTACTATTACGCTGGATGTAAGCTGTACGATCTTCTAGCTGGCAAGGAGAACATGGAGTCATCCTATTGGATCCTCAAGGGCAAGGCTATCGAGGCTTTCCCCATGCTCAAGAGCGAGGGTCTTGTCGGTGGTGTCGTCTACTATGACGGTGAGTCAAACAAAACTTCACTCAGGTGCTATTCACTGATTCGAGAATAGGCCAGCACAACGATTCCCGTATGAACATCTCACTCGTCTTGACTGCCGTTCAACACGGTGCTGTTATGGCCAACCATGTCGAGGTCGTCAAGCTTCACAAGAAGTTTGACGCAAAGAAGGGCACGGAGCGTATCTGCGGCGCCTCGGTCAAGGACCGTATGACCGGCGAGGAATGGGTTATCCGATGTCGAGTGAGTTGCACCATTCGGGTCAAGGGGTGCAAAGCTGAATGTATTTCAGGGTGTCATCAATGCGACAGGACCTTTCTCTGATGGACTCCGCAAGCTCGACGAGCCAACGACCCAGGAGATCGTCGCACCTTCCGCTGGCGTCCACATCACCCTGCCCAACTACTATGGTCCCAAGACCATGGGTCTGCTCGACCCAGCCACCTCGGACGGCCGAGTCATCTTCTTCCTCCCATGGCAAGGCAACGTTATTGCCGGAACCACCGATTCGCCCACCGAGGTCTCTCAGAATCCGATTCCGCAGGAGAAGGAGATCCAGTGGATCCTCGACGAAGTCCGACACTACCTCTCACCCGACATCAAGGTTCGTCGAGGTGATGTTCTGTCGGCTTGGTCTGGTATCCGACCGCTTGTCCGAGATCCAGGAGCCAAAAACACCGAGAGTCTGGTCAGAAATCATATGATCAACACGTCCAAGGCGGGTCTGTTGACTATTGCCGGTGGAAAGTGGACGACCTAGTGAGTTGTGATTTGTGTGCCAGAGTAGAGACGAAGAGCTGACAATACGCAGCCGAGCAATGTCAGAGGAGACGGTTGATGCAGCTATCAAGGAGTTTGACCTCAAGCCCAACGGTCCATCACAGACCGAACACATCAAGCTTATCGGTGGACATGCGTGGTCAAAGACAATGTACATCAAACTCATCCAGCAGTTTGGTCTTGACACCGAGGTCGCCAAACATCTGTCCGAGTCGTACGGTGATCGAGCTTGGTCGGTGGCATCCATGTCAGAACCCACTGGTGCGTATTTTGTTTTCTGATCTGACCCAAGCCGTGCGAGCTGATTCCGTCTCAAAAGGCCTTTCGTGGCCTATTCACGGAACTCGACTGTCTCCCTTATACCCCTACATCGAAGCTGAAGCTCGCTATGCGTGCCGATGCGAATACGCCCAGACCGCAGTGGACTTTATTGCTCGTCGAACACGTCTGTCTTTCCTCAATGTCCAAGTCACACTGGAAGTTTTACCTCGCGTGATCGATATCATGGGTGAAGAATTCGGATGGGACACAAAGAGGAAAGAATCCGAGTTTGATCAAGCTCAAGAATTCTTAAGATCAATGGGTCTTCCAGAGGTATGTTTGTCTTTCCTTTCCTTTCCTTCCCTTCCCTTTCCTTTCCTTTCCTTTCCTTTCCTTTCCTTTCCTTTCCTTTCCTTTCCTTTCCTTTCCTCTCCTCTCCTTTACCAGCAAACCTCCTGCGTGAAAGAATTCTGAAAGCTGATGGTGCATTCTCTCTACACAGCAAACGAAGCTCAAGTTATCTGATGTTGCAAAGAAGCACGGAGCTCTCGCTCCTTTGGGTTTGGCGCAGGAGGAGGGCGCCCAGTTGTTTGCTAGGGCCCAGTTCACACCGGAAGAGGTGCAGCACCTACGTGCTCAGTTTGAGGCCTTTGACTTTGTGAGTTATTTCGCTCTGTGATCTCTCCTACTTCCATTCCTTACTATACGTCCAAAGCCGACGGTTTGAGTCCTGTCTGACACTCCACTTATAGGACCACGACTCTCTGATCACCCGAGCCGACCTGGTTCACGCAATGACTCAAATGGGATACGATTCATCCATCGAGCAAGCTGATTCTATCCTTCGTGAAGTCGATTTCGGACGTAAAGGAGCAGTAAACTTCCAAGATTATTTGGATATTGCTGCTGGTCTCAAGGAAGTCCAACTTGAATCGGCATTCACACATCTTGCTCAACTCAATTCGAGTAGAGATCTATCAAAGGGAGCTATTGGGCCTCATGCCGATGATGATGGACCTCAAAGACAAAGTAGAAGGGTGATCCCCGTAGAGAGGAGTGGAGGTGGTACGTAATTAATTGTGATACGGATACGTACGATGCTTGGTTGTGTGTTTGTTGGATTTTGGAAGGAAGGATGGCAAGAGTCCCAAAAGTGGAGGATACATAGGTAGGATTAATCCGATCTCGGATGTAAAGCACTGGCGGAGAGATTGGCCAAGATAGATTTGGGGATCTGTCGTGATGATTTTGACCATGCATCTATCGTGTGTCGGGTACAATGCACTTGGTTGGGCATCAGATTTCAAGCTAAGAGGAACAAGATATCACGGCCCCGATAGACGATAGTACTTTTAGTTTTCACCTAGAACGAGAGACAACACGATAAATGGATTGAGCGATAGATAGTCTTCATGTCTCGATCAAACACGAGAAGCGACACAAGTACAAGGTACTCTTTGACTGATTTGGGCGATAGATAATCTTCATCAAACACGTAGGCGATACATAATCTTCACCAAACACGATTGAATGAGTAATAGCATTTGCATCTGATCAACTATTATGATCTTATACTTGCCTACATACGAGTACACTACTCTCTGTCATCTCATCACATCAAATCACCACATACGTGAGATTGTATATTCATATACAGTAGTAGTTTACTGCAAGATTCATAGACGTGGACCTCATTCCTCATCGGTGTTGGTCGATTGAGCCTTTGGACGTCCAGATGAACGGTTTGATTGTACGGGGAGATTTTGACCGCATAGCCAACTATTCGAGTTTATTCATCAGTATAAAGACATACACATGAGAAGAGTAGATGCAAGACAAAGAGTAGACACAAGACAGGAGTAAATGCAAGACAAAGAGTACGATAGTGGAGAGTGGGGGAGGGTAGAGAGGAGAGGGAAGAATGGTTCATGTATACTTACGAAAGAATAGCCATGATAGTCCATTTCCTGTTTTCCGCTTCATTCCACACGATACTTTGAGGACCATAAAATACCTCGTCGTCTACTTCTTCCTGTTTCCTAGGAAGACAATGCAAAAAGACCCAATCTTTCTTTGCGCCTGAACGGTTTATCAGGTCATTTGTGAGTTGATAGCCTTTGAACGCTTCTAGTCGAGCTGCTTTTTCTTCTTCTTGTCCCATCGAGATCCTGATTGAAGAAAAAGGTGTCAGCGAGAAGAAGAGACAACGAGTGTGAAACTATGGAAGTGTAGGGCCCGGCCCTGGACCTGAATGGGAGATGAAATTAGAATGAAACGACTCACCATGTGTCGGTGACGATAATGTCGGCGCCGTTCAATGCCTCTTCAGGAGAGTTTGTCAAGATGATCTTGTCCTGTGTGCCCGCTTCGGTGCTGTCGACTCGTTAGCATCAGAATTGAGAAACCCGACGATTGAAACACTTGGGAAAGGCAAGAGATAGGAAGACACTGGGCAAGGGAAGAGAGTGGAACGCAAGTGATTGGAAGGCAGGACCGGGCAAAGCAAGAGCTGGTAAGGCAAGAGACAAGGGGCAAGAGAGGAGAGGCAAGAGAGAAAAGGCAGGCAGAGAGAAAAGGCAAGAAATAGGAAGGTAAGAGTGGAAAGTGAGAGAGATCACCAACTCACATCCGCCTCCACACCTCTGGATCAACCTGATCATAACCCTTTGGTGCCGCGACACTAACGGTCATACCTAACCTAGGCAAAGTAACCAGAATCTCATTGATGATATTATTCACGTCTCCAACCCAAGCTACTTTTTTGCCCTTTAGACCGAGATCAGGCTCCGGCAACGACCGTTTCAACACGTTTTCCACCTGTCTTCGAAAGGGAAGTTTTTGCCCGATGGAAGGTGTTATAGGAAGGTCCATGTTCGGGTTGAAGTGTTCGCAGAGTGCCATTATGTCGGCGAGAATTTGGGTCGGGTGATATAGTGCTGAGAGGGCGTTGATGACTGGCACAGGAGAGTATTTTGCCAGTGCCTATTGATGTAGGGTCAGTTCAGTTCTATTGACGATATGGGGTTTTAATGCAGAGGGAGGGAAGATAGGTGAATTGGGTTGGGATAAGGTAGGTGTATCAATTCGGGGATAAGACAGGTATAACAAGAAAGATGAATGATGCGGGGTGAGTTTGATAGACCCAAGCTTACCTCTACTTCATCGTGGGATCCCACCCTGGCCATAATACCATTAACCATAGAACCTATGACCCTAGCTGAATCCTCTAGAGTCTCATTGACGCCCAGCTGAATATCCTGCGAACCCAAAAACATTGCATGTCCACCTAACAAGGCGGTAGATGTCTCTGTAGCCACTCGAGTACGGGTGCTTCGTTTTGAAAATAACATGGCAATCGTACCTCCTGACAAACTTTTCGGAAGTGGGTTGCTGACCACACGATTTTTGATGATGTGTTTCATAGCGATTGCCCGTCGGATCAAAAAAGTGATTTGAGCAGGAGGCAGATCAGCTAGTGTGAGCAAGTGCGAGGGACGACGGTTGGAAAATGATTTGGTCGATTCAGTATCGGAGTGGACGGAGCGCGTTTGGACGATAGAGATGGTTGATCGTATACGAGGTGTAGCTCGTATGGGCGTGACGCTCGCCCATGATGAGGATAGGGTTCGAGACATGTTGGCGAGGTTGTTGGTTTGAGTTGTCCAAAAAAATGGTTCAGACGGGCGAGTCGAGTAGCCGACAAGACAACGAGTGATAACAGAAAAATAAATAAATAACACGTGGATTATTTCTTTGGACCTTCACAAAAACGTCTTGCTCTTGAGCTTGGTTTCTCAAATCTACGAGGTAGAACAATGGCATCCAACATGCTCAGCAGAGCCGGAAAGAGCGTCTCCACCCTCACACGGCGATACGCAGGTACATCAGCATCTACCTCTACTTCTACAAGTACCGCACCTATGATAGATCCTTCAAGTTCGGCTACACCAACACACTACCTAATCACCCAAGTACGATCCGCGATCGGTCTTCCTCATCCGATCAAAAAGACTCTTGCAGTTCTAGGTCTGCGTCGAAGACAACATTCTGTTCTTCATCCATTTTCAGGCCCTGTCGCAGGTCAGATTTTGAAAGTCAAGGAGTTGGTCACTGTGAGGAATGTGACGCTCGAGCAAGGAGAACTGTTGATGGTTAGAAGGAGACCAGAAGGGGACGGTGTCGTTCCTACTGGAAGGGTTTATGGAGGTTTATCAGCGTCTCAGTATACGGTGGATACTGTGAGTTGTCCGTCATGAAGTATCATCATGGTGCTAATGTTGGTTAGATCGAAAAAGAGCTTGTAGAGTAGGAGGAGAGGAGAGGAGTTTGATCACTATTGGAGTCTCGCCTCGAGTGGTCAGGTAGAATGAGATCCGCTGCTGCTGTACTATCACCTCATGTATGCATCTACATGACATATGCTTGATGGATATGAGACTACACGATCTTGATTGCAAGCTGCAATCGGTACCTATAAGTCTACTACAGGTATCCAGAACTACATTTTACAACATTTTTCGAATTATCAGCCGGTTGATCAAACGACTGAACAAGAGTCAACGTCCATCTCCTCGTATCTTGCCAAGTTTCCAGCTGTCAAAAAAGACAACTTGCTCTTTTCGACTCGGACATCCGATTAATCAACCAGCATCTGAATCTCCTTCTCTTCCAACCCAGCCACCTCCTTTACCCTACTCGATCCCAATTCATCTTCTTTCGCCGCGACAGAAGCCAATAGCACAGCTACCACACGTCTATGATACGCAATGGCGTGATTTTCAACTTTCTTGATCGTTCCGCTGACTGCTATTACTCTGGGTATGACTGTAGAGTTGGATGGGGAATGTCGAGTGACTAGTGTTAAAGCGGCCCATACTAGTCTGTAGTGTTGTCGAGCGACGCGGAGGATCGTTATTGATGTGAGAGTCGAGTGGTATACGACTAGAATAGGAGTTAGCTTTGATAGATTTTACTTTTCGGTAAAGAAAAAAGTGACGATTTCGAGTGCACTGGAGGAAGAGGCGACGACATGTATATTGACAGGGAGCAGGGAGGAGGGAGGAGGGAGGAAAGAGGAAAGAGGAACGAGGAAGGAGGGAAAGAGGAAGGAAGGAAGGAAGGAAGTTTACCTTTGAAAGAACTGGCTACTCTACCCCATCCTTCATCCCCAAATACATCCTGTATAATCCCTCTTATAGCACGAAATATCGATGCAGAATCACCATTCCCATTCCCCCCATCGCCTTTACCTCGTATTTGGGGAATGGGATTTAAACGAGGTAAGAGGAATGGTACGATTGGAACCAAAGGGATTAATTCCTCATCATTCCCATCTCCACCATCACCATTCTCATTCCCACCTCCATCATCATCATCGTCGTCGTCGTCGTCGTCGTCACCTACACCACCAGAATGTCCAGAATGTCCAGGGTGACCAGAACGACCGAGATAAGATGTAGTAAGATGTTCTGATGTATTTGGTTTGGAGCTAGGAGTAGTAGAGCTCGAAGCTGAAGTCGAGGTCGAAGGGACTAGATCGGATGGAGAGAGGAATTCAACGAGTAAGAATCGATTCTTGAAACGGACCATGGACGATTAATATCAATGTACGTTGACTTTTCGAGGTAAGAGCTGATCGTTCTGTTCTACAGTACCGAAACAGGTTACAGGTTTGATTTTGTGATGAATTCGTAATCCAGTTCAATTCACCCAGTGCACAGATATCTCCTCTGGACAGGTCAACCTCTCCTTATTATCCCTACAATGCCGTGTCTCTCGGAACGTTGGATTTGTATCGTTGCTTAAATCAAGTGAAAATGCAAAGCAAGTGGAAGAAGTACCCAGCACCAAATTTGACATCCGCCGCGATGAAACGCTCAGGCACCATGTATTCAAAGTTGACATGACAATATCCTAAAGAGCAGATTAAAAAAGCTAGGGATGTAATGCATACAAGACTGTACGCCAGAGTCTACTCGAGTAAATAAAACCATCATAACATCACATGATAGCTTCTTCAGATGGTTTCTCTAGATCGATCCAAACTACCGACCAAGCAGATCTTTCCTCCTTCTATCCCTCCACTTATGAACCCCCATCCGCAATCCTCAGATCATCAACAAGTATCATGCTAGCTTTCTTCTTTGATATTTTCGCCGCCACAGCTTGCTGTAATACTGCAGGACCTGTAATTCAAGCATAAGCGTCTGTAGTATAATTCGTTCTCCGATAATAAATGAGTCTCACCAGTATCAGAATCAAAGCTGGCCTGACTTCCCTCTGAAAAGGCCGAACCTCGTCTGACATGACTCCATTCGAATGATTTCACAGGTGTCGCAGGTGGACTAGGTAAAAGTGGCGGCAAGTCTCCTCCTGTATGCTGGAGATGAGATGAGATACTGTCTGTCAAATCCCACATTGAGTTATCTTGGACAAACGACAGACGAGCCGCCTGCGTACGTGGTGAACGAGGTAGTTGAGTCAAGGTGGATGGAGATGGTGGATGAGGTGATTGTCGAGAAGATTGCGGGGAGTTTGACTCGCTCCTTTCGGTAAGATCCCACACCGGAGCATCTTGCGCAGAAGGTAAACGAGCCGGTTGCGTGAGCGGTAAACGAAGCGGCTGAGCAAATGGTGATCGAGATGGAGACCGAGGTGGTGTGATGGATGAATGAGCACGAGGCGGTCGCGTAAACTCTACACGGGGTTGTTGTGCAAACAATGGACGAGGTGGATCGAGCGATACACCCAACGGTGCAAATACGAGAAAATCTTCCTTGGATGATCGAGGGGTGACCACTGGCTCATCAGGTGCTGAAGCGGGGTTCGATATCGCTGATTCCAGAGCGGGCACAGCGTCAGAAGGAACAGATTTGTTCCGCACATGAACACTAGCACCGCCGCCTATTGAAGACGTTCGGGAAGGAATGACGAGTGGTTCGCTAGTCCATCGAGAATGTTTCTCGTGTTGTTTTCCATTCAAGGTGTCGGGCGTACAACGCAAAGTTGATTCTCGTTGATGGGTGGATTCAACAAACCGAGCGCGTCGTTCAGGATCGAGGATATCGTCTAGCCCTAGCCCGGACTCTATGGGAAGATCGAGATGTAGAGCCGGCATCGAGACACTGGCAGGGATAGGCCGAGCCCATGATCCAGCTGAACCGCGTTTGGGAAGTGGGCGTTCTTCTGATTCTGACTGCTTTGAGAGGACATGGAGAGAGGCGAGAGACGATGTTCGAGCTGGAGTCATCTGCTCCATGAATGACCATCGGTTGCTCGGAGCAGTCTCTGTTTCATCCGACTCTGTCAACTTTGACAACCTCTTCAACCAGGTTGGGGATCCACCTGTCCCTCTCCATGTGACTCGCCGTTGCTTCTTGTCTGACGGGCGCTCCTTGGGCGGAGTATCGAGAGCATGAGCTACAACGTGCTGAGTGATCTGATAGGCTGGATCATCCGTATCGGGGGGCACAGAACGAGAAGCCGGCGTGGCTGAACGGCGCAATGAGAGCGTCGCTTTGCGCCGGATGGAACGTAACGGTGACGGGGAGCTTGTTCGCGACGACATGGATGGGGTGGTCGAGCTCGACTGACTAGGCGTGAGACTAGTCCTGAGACGCCCTAGAAGACTTTTCGGCCTCGAGCTGCGGGAAGGTCTCTCGTCTTTTAGAGGCACAAACGCGATCGGAGTAGGTATGGTCGAGGTCCTGTCTACCCGATCCCTCGCACGTCCCTCGTTGGCCCAAAGGGCGAGGGTATCCAGTCCGACTTCCGTCTCGTGTTCTCTGTACTCATCCCTGATCCCCAGCTCGCGCGTGATATCGTTGGCGCCAAAGGTAGCTGAGCGCCGTAGAGTCTTGACCTCCTTTGAGTGAGCATGACGAGAGGTTTGAGGTGTTTGTGGTGTTTCTAGACTACTCGAAGACGCGCTGTCCTGACGTTCATCCATCTCTGGAATGATAGAAGTTTGGACGCTGTGAGCTGCAGTAGGGAAGACTGCGGACTCGCGACGAGGAGGTGAGCTTTGCCAGACTACAGACTCGCGAGGTGGTAGCCATACTGCACTCTCGCGAGGTGGACTTGGCCAGACTGCAGATTCGCGACGGGGTGAACTTGGCCATGGTCGAGCGTTCTTGGGTGATGACGAGAAGGAGGACAAAAGTGGTAAAGATCGGGCAAAGGCATTGCGTCCCATGATAGGCTTCGACCGCGGTGGGGGAGTAGGAAATGCCGAAGTCATTCCTGGTACTGAAAGCTGACTTGCAGACTTTGTGTTGTTCAAACCATCTCTTGAACGCGAGAAGAGTCCAATTATACTTGCCTTACCATCCCGAGAGGCCTGCGTGAAGTTGGCCTTGCTTGGACTGAAGAAACCTCTGTATCTCGGTGATCGATTGGTATCTGCACCCAGAACTGGAGTCGAACCAGAAAAGAAAGTCTTGCTTCGATTCCACATTGCCTTGAATGGAGATCTAGCGGGTTGTTCACCACTCTGATCAATGGCCCATAACGCCAGTGGATCCTGCTCGTCTGCCCCTTTATTGACGCTTCTGCGGAACCATCTCTTCCTGTTTCTTGGCTGAGGACCTCCAGCCCATCCATCTCCCAGCCCAACAACGCCTGGCGCAGACCGTAATGCATGATCTACAGGTGATCGATGGGTTTCCGCATACCCTCGGATCTCGTCCTCGTCTTGCTCAGCTTCGTGTCGAAGCATGTGTGGTATTGAAGTATTCGTATCTGAAGTTCTTCGCGTCCTTGCAATGGGAAGTTCTGAATAAACGGATACCGGCGAAACTGACGGTCGAGAAGGTTCAACAGCATCCATGGATACTTGACTGCGGAGCAAGCGACTCTTCACGACGAATGGACTGGCAGGTGAAGGAGGTGAAAGACGGGTAAATGATCTGGTCGGCGAAGGAGGTGAATGGAGAGCAATAGACGCGGACGAAGCAGGTGAAGGAGGAGCGTGCTGTGACTGAGAGTGAGAGAGGGAGTAGTGGTATGTAGAAATACGGTGCGTAGACGACGAGTGAGAAGGAGAATAAGGTGCTGGGAAGGGATAGTTCAAGGGAGATCGTTGGATCAGTTGAGGCGTGGAGTGACGAGACGAAGCGACGCTAGTGTCTGAAAGGGATATAGCAGATTTATGTAGCCGCAGGGAGGGTGTTGCAGGAGCTAGTATGGATCAGCTACATATCCCCAAAATGAGATCGAAAAACCGACTGGGGTCCAAGTCATCTTCCTCATGATCCGCCAGCTCATCCACCATGGACAACCTTGGAGGCCTGCTCGGTGACACTGGAGCTCCCAGGACGAGCTGTCTGCTCGGTAGTGTAGGTGAGTCCATCTTCTGTTTATTTTGTGCGATTCAACCTGCTCCTTCGGAACATACGCTTTGCCTAGCAAGGGCTAAAATGTGTGTTGGCGAACGGTTCAATCCAGCGAATTTCACCCCTTTCGATCCAGCCAATTGCAGGTGATAATGATTAGCAAAAGAGGTAAAGATCGATACCAATGGACTGCTGATGAGAAACTGAGGATGAAAAGTCTCGTACTTATTCAAGGAATGATCGAACAAACTGTATGCCGTATAGCGAACAAACGGATGGCACGCTAGTCTTTTCTCTCTCCCACACTCTCCTCCAAATTATGCAGGATGACATTCATGCCCTATCCCCCGTGACTGGAACCAGTGGGAACGCATGCTCCCTCGGAGGAATGAAAGGTGAGGTAACGACCAGGAAAAAGAAAGAAAAGAAAGGAGTCTGCCCTCGTGCTATTTCTCGGGTTCCTCACACCCTGGAAATCTTCCCCTCTTCCCATCTTCCCATCCCCTCCTCCTCCCTTCTGACCCTCGTCGTACATGCTAAAATCTGGTCAAAGATAAATCCCGGCCGATCGCCCATCGAAAGATGCGTCATCTCGTAATTTTTCCGCTAGTCTGTCCCTAGTCTAACGATAGCGTAACGGCAGTACCAAAAGAAATAAGAAATCGGGCGTAAAGCAGAGATTGCGTAGCATCAATGCATTGTGAGCTATAGATGCTATAGATTCAAACCTTTGGCGGTGAATATCACACGTTATCCGCATGATGGTGTCTTAATGCCAAACAAGGAATAGCGACGCAAGGGCGGAAGCGACATAGTACATGCTATTCCGCGCCTTGTTCGCGTCGGACATCTCTACGTTGGCCCGAACGGCCGTACTGTTACCGGAAGAGCCCGGAACGTCGGTTCTGGCGGATAACTCGACTGTTCGCTGTTCAACATTGGTTGTAAAGTAGACATTCTTGAGGAATGTGTCTGATATTATCAGTCATTGAAGGAGGATGACAAGCCTCACCACCTAGGAGCCAAGTCACGTCGTCTACAACAGTGCCGCTAGATAAAGATGAGATGCAATCGCCTTGTAGATCGTTGCTGACCGGCTGGAAGATGAGGTCTCGGGCGTCAATCCTACTCAATCAGCCTTCACCCTTCTGGCAACGCACTGAAACGCCGTGTCGCCAAAAGTCATGGTGATGGCCGCTTCGGAGGTACAAGGAATAGTGAACATGCCATTTGCAGACCTGCAGCCGTCAGCCAGGACATTCAATATGTGCTCACGCTTGAGCACCCTGAATCTGAGCATGAAAAGCAATCGCGTCGGCAGAGGGAGCGATCATCAGAGAAGTTCCTGATTACCGGTAAGAACCTGTAGAGTCTCATAACCCACCGGTATCAAGGATTGCTTGTCGGGTCTGTGCGGTGGATTGACCATTGACAGTCACGTCGGCCATGGCGACTTGCCAAAAGCCACTCTCACTTGACACGGGCAGAACTTGGGTCATCGCCGGGTCAAACTTGGAGGTATCCGGTTGGCCAAAGATAATCTCGCCGTCGTTCTCGCCATCCGCTGAACGATCTCAGCTTCATCATGTGGCGTACCCACCGACTCGACCTAGAGCAAAGCCCATTACGGCTTGTATGACCAGCCCAGCTGCTGCCAGAGATTCGATGGGTGTAGAGGTATTCTGTTGGGACAGGGACTGATCATCTCAGCTTGGACGAGAAGTTTGGCTGACCGAAAATGAAAGACCCATGAGACCATCAAACGGGACCTGTGCTGCCGCGAACTGCTGGGATTCCTGCGCATTAGCGTCAAGATCCTCTGTGAGCGCTCACCTCTGTAGTGACCCCGAAGACATGATTCGGCAGAGTCATGCCTGCTATACTCATGGTATCGCTACATAGAGCGCCTGTGACACTGCCAGAGCCGTAGGTCACGGAAAAGGGGGTCTGTGTAGCCTCTGTTTGCGTGTCAATTGCGAGTTTTCAAGGGGCATACTGAATGTTGAGGACACATCTGCTCCAAGCGCTTGATGAGGTCCACACTGTGCTAGACCGCAATCACTGCCAAAGTCGTCAGCTTGTCTGGAAATCAAAACACGGCTAGCTGACCTCGAAGGTACCCATGTGTCCCCCGAACCGCTGTCCATGAGCATGAGAAAGTCAGCTGGAGGGGTACCGAGCTGTATGGTGGCGAGATATCCTGCCTCATTACGTCAGTAATACTGTGAAGAGATTTGACATCGGTCTCAAACACTTTGACCCTGCGGGATAAAATGCCTGCGAACTGACCAACATCATTGGCCTCGATCTCATAATTCAAACCTCCTGGGACGAGACTGGAATCGGAAGGAAGGACGGAGTCATCCTCGAGGGCCTCAAAAGCTGCTTTACTGAAACCGTCGGCGTTGCTTCCATCCGCTGGAAAGCTCAGCCTTGTCAGGTGAACAGCACCTACCTGAGATCGTAGTTGTCGCTTCATTCGCTCCTGGCGCAACTCTTTGTGCCTCAGCTACGTCGGTCGCTGCGGCAGCTTTGGGTAATGATTCGGTGATGGTTTGGTTTGAGGCATTCTCAAGCAGATCCTCTTCGCTCGTGGCGTCTACTGCTGGTGGGAACCAGAGTCTCCTCTCGTTTTCGTTTTTCTCCCCGGTGATAGGTGAGTACCACAGTCGTTCATCAGTAGTAACCTCGCCAATCTCTCTTTTCTGATGGTGTCAGCTTCCCAAATAACGGCTAAACTTGGTAGCTGACACGTTGCAGTATCCTTTCGACTAGCATATGATTCGAAGGTACTTCCAACCCTCCTACACGTGATCAGTAAACGAGTTGAGCGGACAGAGAAGAACAAACGGAAACGGTGCAATCGCTTGATGGCTGAATTTTGATGCCTTTGAAATGCAAGATAAGGATGCTACGCATTCTCAGTATATCCCTAAACCCGCTTGCGTTGGAGCAAAAGCAAACAGAAAGGAAAGAGACAAAGAGAACAGGAAGAAAGAAAGACAAAGCGGCAGAGAGAAGGGCCAACGGAAGGAAAAGAATGAAGAAGAAAGGAGAAAGAGAAAGAAAGAAGAAGAGTCCTCACCTCTCCACTACGTATAATGGGTAGTTTACGCAGAGCCAGCCTGCGTAACTCTGTCGGTGTAGCTACCGGGGTCGCTTGGCCCATCAAGAGACTCGCGAGTAGTATAACGAAGATTTGAAGGGAGAACATGGCCAGCATAATTAATGTCGACAATCAGAGAAGCACAATGTGTCCAGCACGTTCGAGTGAGCAGGCAATGAAGCTGAAGAAGAGTTAGATCTGCAAGCGTCAAAATGAGGACAAGTTATCCAAGGCAACAGCATTGATAATACGAGACTTGTGGGCTCTTGACTTCCTTCATAGCGACAGCATCAGCGACAAGGTGAGTGTAGACAAGGTGCGTCGATGTTGTTAGGGATGTTGTCAGGGGTACGTTGTCCTGTCAGAGCTCGTCAGTTGCCAAGATATATCCAACCTTTCATTCCCGACATCTGCGATACTTGAAACCTGATACCGATACCAGATCTCAAACATACCGAGGGCATCGATATAGAAACAAGAGGAAAAGATGAGTGAACGACGAGGAAGCTCGAACAGAATTGCGCCTATTTGTACAACTTGAAATCTAATCCTTGTGTTGCACGCCTACCTAACACTACCAACGTTACCCTTGCAACCTGTCTATTCGCTATCCTAAGCAACACATCTCAATCTGCATCCCATCGTCCTGCCGCATCGTCGCCCAATATGACCTCATCATACACCGCTTCTCAAGAAGAGATGAAAGCTGCTAGATTACCACTAGCATGGCGAGACCAATGTTCAGCGTGAGTCCATCTCAAACGTATCCCTCCCTTCTTTCCTCGCTTTAGAATCTCCTGTCCATTATGGCACGACCTTCGCTCCTGACCATGAATGAATGCTGACGTCTCTATTAGGTTGTTGATCCCACTCAATAAATGCAGACATAAGGAGCTGTATTTACCTTGGAAATGTGAAGACGAGCGGCATAAATATGAAAAGTGCGTGTATATATTCCTTTGTACAGGCAAGTTGCTGATACCTTTACTTGTAGATGCCAATACGACGAGTAAGTTTCGAGTGGAAGATGATCAGAACCCTATCAATGCTACCCAAACCATTATCCCTATCAATGCTACCCACCTCACTATCCCTATCAATGCTACCAAATTCTCAGCCAATAGCCAAATTCCCTCACCCGAGGATCCCCCTACCTCCTCACACTTTCATTCACCCAAAGTATCATTCATCGACCACCCCTAGTCTAGCTCTGTATCCCTGCAAGGAATTTCGCACCGAGAAACAATTGCTGATCCTACCCTCAGTTTCATCCGACGCACAAAGATCCTCCAAAAGCAAAAAGCAGCTCAAGCCAACGGGACAGGTGGGGACGACGAGGAGTAAAGAAGGGCATCATAGGGAGGAAAGAAGGTATGCAACATTACTGGATAGATAGCGTACCGTGAGAAGGGATGCATCGAGTATTATATCAAACGGGAGCGTTGATCATTGTACCATGGGACGCAGAGATGTGCAATAACACTGAATAGATAGCGACATGAGAAGGGGTGCATCGAGTATCGAGTGTTATATCAAACAAGTGGAGACAATTTTACTGACCAGATAGCAACCTGAGAAGGGATGCATCGAGTAAAGAGAAGAATACGTAAGATGCGAATGATATGTAAGATTCTACTAATACAAGGTTCCACTAGCAACATACAACACGATAAGAAATCAAAAAATCAAAAAAGAATCTAGACTACATCTCGTCCTTCGCCTGCATCAGATAAGACTGACCAGCTCTCGTCGCTTCCATGTTCCTTATCGCTCGGATCGACCGATAACGGTCTAGACGATGGTTTCTGCGGACTGGACCTGGATCTTGATCGGGAATGAACGAGCGAGGCGAGATCATGGTGCGAGAGGGGGAGAATGGAATTCGACTTGGAAATAGCCTTGTTCTCCGGTGGAGACTTGATCAGGCTCTTTGCGTATTCCTAAAAATCACTTATATCAGCTCTACTTGACAGTTACCCGTGAGCGAAACCCCACGAGATCTCGGTAGATAGCCTCAATGGCCTTTTTCACCCCGTTTTCCTTGCGGATCATCTCACCCACAACCTTGGCCTTTGCAATCTGCTTTTCATCGGTTGTTGCCTTTCGTAAAGCCTCGGCAAGGCTCTCGGCAGTGAGCTTTCGCACAGCCGAGCCGACATTGAGTGATTCGACGCGTTCAGCCCAGAATGCCTGATCCCCAAAGAAAGGCTTGATGATGGTAGGCTAAAGTCCATGAGCTTCATGGGCGAAAGAGCAGCTCACAATGCCTGCTCGGAGACTTGCTCCGGACGTTCCAGCGCCGCCATGGTGGCATGCCGCGTCGATTCGAGGAAAGAGCCACGAATGGTCAATCGAGTCGATCGAGCTGAGTCATGTTAGCGATATCTCGTGGGTAGCTCACAAGATCTCTGCCGGATACTTGATCCCATCTGCTCCCTCGCCGTCTTTCTCCTCCTTATCCGCCTTGCCTTTAGACCCTCGATCCGACCATCCCTTGGATAAGATTGCACAGACGCCAGAGTCAATAACGGCATCGACGACACACCGAGTCATCTCCTCGGGATCAGAGACGACAATGGACCCGAAGCCACTTTACGAATCAGCTAGAGGAAGATGATGACAGAGCAAAAGGAAGATGATGGCATAGCTAGAGGGAGATGATGGCATAGCTAGAGGAAATTGTTAGTGACCACTCACATATACACAACCTTCTTGCCCTTGGCATGGGCTCCGTCGATAAAGTCGACCAGACCTTCGGGAGGTGTCCATTTCTTCTCCTTGTCCTTGGCGGCACTGTCATCTGCATTCTCGAGGAACCAATATCCAGTGACATGGATCCACTCGGTCCAGTCCAAGGGCGGAGGCACGACGTTGGGAGAAAAGTTGTACAAGAAAGGCACTGGCTTATCAGCGTAACCCCGCCTTTGTGCGTACCTTTATGTTGCTCGAGCTTGTCAAAGTTTGTCGAGTCTATTCCCAAGACATGCTTTCTCCATCTGTTGATCTGTCCCGAGATGGCTCGCCAAAAGACTTGATCAAACATGGTGTAGGTCATATAGTTGTATGATCCTCCGCGTTTGTGCTCGGGCACGGCAAAAGCATGCTACAACGGTGAGCTGATTACGCATGACACAAGCTCGACTGACAGGATAAGCTCTCGTCCTCGTCCACGGCATGGTAAAGGCTCGGAAGTACGGAATGCGCAATGCCTCGGCAACATGAATACCGCCCATGGCGCTCGGAGACTCGATGAGCAGGTCGGAATTCTGACAGGCCTCCCAAGACGAATTGAGCAGATCGTCGAGCCATCCTCGGAACTGCCCGATCAGCTTGCTATTGTATCTCCGAAAAACTCACCTTTTGTAGCCCTTCTTTCAGGAAAGAAACGGTAAACATGCCATTGTCGACGCACATTTGCATCAGTTCGGCAGGATCACCGCCCACGCTAGCAAACTCGATACCATGCTATTGACATCAGCACCGTCGGTACGTGTGCCAACTTACACCTTCCACCCAGTCCTTGTACTCTCCGTGAGTTGCAATCTTGGTATGATGCCCCTCGGCCTGGAGACCCTTGCACAATGCAATGTACGGCTGCACGTCACCTCGCGACCCGATGGTAAGGCAAGTAATCCGCATGGGCTCGGGCTTGAATTCTAGCATCGTACTTGTGGTACTTGCGAAAAGCGGGCTGGGATCGGCTCCGGCTCCTGGCGTCCTGGGCTCCATGGGTGCCGACTCGTCGAGATCATCCATAATGTGCGTCTTGATCCTGTGAGCGTTCGACTCGCCTTCTTCGCCTGACGCTGATTGCACGCGGACAGCTTCCATTCGCTCTTCCAGCAGTGCAACGCAGGCCTTTCGGCGCTTGGACGAAGAGAACTCGAGAAAGAGCTCCTCGTGGCCCTTGATGACCACAATCAGACCAGAGTGCCCGAAACGGAATGCCTTTTGCGCCTTCAAGCCGTACAGATCACGAATGGGAATGATCATCTACTCCATTAGCAAAGGTACAAGGCAGACTCACCTTTGTCTTGTACAGGAGCTGGGACGAGCGGAAACAGAGGTAGTTTGTCGAGACGAAGAATCGACCCGATACGGGCAACACTCGATAGAGATATCCGGGGAAGTCTGGATATAATCAGCTTGGAAAACGACTGGACTATGGGAAGCTGACGATCAATGAGCACCTCTTTGTCTCCCAAGGCAAAGACGCTCCTAAACTTGCGCTCGGTTTCGCGATCCTCACTGGCCCCGCCCTCGGACTCTTCCATCATTGAATAGTCGCTCTTCGAGTTTCTCATCTGACTGCCGCTCGATCCGCTGGCAAAAGACAGTCTGGGTGTCTTGGCGTGTCTCGTCGCTCGTCGTGGCATATCTCGCTCGTCTTCGGAAGATTCCGAGTCCGCTATGACCGGCTCCACAACCTCGGTGACAGATGCTCGTTTCGATCGAGTGCGCGGCACGATATCTGCGGAATCTGCTGACCGACCGAGACCTCGATCACTTGGCGGTGAGCGGCCATACGATGTGCCAGGAGAAGTGCCAAAAATCTTGGACGCCGGCTTTTTCATCCAGCCCGGCGCCCACTTTATGCTGCCATCCTCTCCCATCCCGGCTGGAGGAGGCCCAGATTGGCGCGGAGGATAGCCATCAGACTCGATTGGCGAGCTTTGATCCATGGGCGAGGGTTGTTCCGTGCGAAGGGTCTCGAGCGAGTCGTGGCTTGGCTTTTGTCCACGGAGAAAAGGTATCGAAAAGACTCGTTCCTTTTCTGGCTCGGTCTCTTCGCTCTTTTCGCTGGATCGACTCATAAAGGGCCGCAGGACCGAGCCAAGCTTTCGGATACCTAGATGCGACGACGCATCCGAAGCAGTGCGCGGTCGTCTTGCAGGAGCCTCGTCTTGCGACTGCAATGAAGTGGCTGACGAGACCCGGGGAAGTTCGCTAGAAGGCCGCTCGTCGAGTCGCGCCTGAATAGCCTCAAAGGCATGTTTGTTGTCTTGGAAAGAGGCGAAAAAGTAGCTGTCGACGCTCATCTGATCTTCGGGATCAACACATTTGACCTGCACGTCAGCTCGGCAGCGTCATTGACTCACCTCTATGGCCTCGGTAAACTCCAGTGTCGGGCACCAGTCAATCTCGACGATGACCTCGAGCGGAATGATGAGCTTGACACTCTCTCCTTCGTGTTGCGTCTTGAACATGACTTTTTCAATGGCCTTGATCCACTCATCCCTGCTAGACTCTGTATCCGCCGTGAAGGTGTAGTTGCGTTCTGGCGTTCGAAGCTTGAATTTGGTCTCGTCGATGGCATCGCATGACGAGGCATATTGCAGGGAAACGTTGCCCTTGGGAAAGTACGGATCTGCCGTCGACTCGTACCACGAGAGCACGTCGTTCTTTAGGACGACCCAGAATTTGGTATTAAGCTTGGTCCGGGACGCCTTTTTGTACAATGGTCCCGTCTTGACGACCAGGTTCTGTGCGTGTCAGCGTACGCTAGGATATCGAGCTCACCTCTCTATGAGGCATGTGCGCAAAGAAGCAAAGGTGCCGTCGAGTGAGGTACATGTAGCCCTTGAGCACTATGAAGATTAGCAGGCAAGCGAAATATATGCGGTGGGGACTTGCTGACACTCCTCAACAGCCAGCAGCGCAACTCCTCCAAGACCTCTTCCCGCTCTTCCAAGCCAAAGACCTCTTGCAGCTTGTCTGCCAGCTTTTCCCGCCTGAGCCTCTTGCGCTCTTGAATGGTCGGCTCCATCCGCTCTTCGACAACCTCGTCAATCTCCTCCCGGAGCGCGGCATCAGTGTTGTTCTCGCTGGGGCTCTCTGCCCCGATTGGAGCCTCCAGGATGAGACTTTTGGAAGCAGGCCCGCCTTGTACTTCAGCACGCAGTATCTCCTCCTTCTCCTCTTGTGCGCCGCGCTTCTCTTCTGCCTCTACGCGGTCCTGCACTAATTTCACCGCGTCATTCGATATGTGTAATCCATCCTCGCCACGCAGAGAATCGGCATCAAAACCCCGCGGTAGAGGAACCTCGCCAGGATGTGACCCTCGAAATTGGAAATTCAACTCGGTGGGAGCGGGTGACCGAGCCCGCCGTGCTATGGTGTTCTCTCGGAATGGAAAGTGGAGAGATTGTGAAGGATGGGGTTTGACGGTTGAGTTCGATACCATCGGTCTGATTGTGTGCAAGGAAGAGCCAACATGAGCCACTAGAAGCATGAGCACCGGCAACGTCACGGAATGATGGACTGACTCTTTGGCCGCCGTCCAGCTGCTACCTGCCGTTCTTCCTCTTCGCTATCCGAGCTATCCCCCTCTTCGTCGCCGTCCCATGGCAGTGCGTTGAGGGCGGAAATGAGGGCCGAAGCGCCCATGCGAACCTTTCGTAGCAACATGGTGAGGCGGGGCATGGCAAGATACAATGAGAGAAATGACATTGGTCAGCGGTGATGATACCAAAGGATACGAGAAAGGAGCGCCGATCTCCTTGAGTCAAAGGAACAAAACTCACCGAACCCATGTCGCGCATCGCCCCAAAACCCGGTCTGCCGGCGTGGCTGCTCGGGCTATCTGGCTCTAGAACATGTCCGCCAGACTGTGTGTCCTGTCGTAGCTTGATGATCGGTTTCTCCATCTCTTCTACTGGACGCAAGGTCTCGGTGGTGTCGTGTCGGACCGCATCAATCTTGCGCCGAAAGTCGGTTTTACCGCGATGGGCATCGTCGTTGGGTTCTTCAAACATCGGTGTCCTGAGATCATCGAGAGGCGTACCCCTCATGATTGGTTCTTGCTGATCATCTTCGTCGTCGGCGTCGTCTCCCTCTGTCTGTTGGATGTCTTGCTTGGGCTTCTCTTCGTCCTCCTTGGGAGCCCGGCGTGGGAATACATGTTGCGCAGCTGCATCCAGCAGAGCTTCAGCATGAGGGTGATGTGGAGGAGGAGAGCGAGTGTCTGGATCTGTCGCGTTGAGGGGGAATAGGGGTGGATTGGGTAGTTGGTCGTCCGAGGAACTCATGGTGGGCAAGAAGTCTGGCGAATTGGCAAGGTGTCTGGCAGCTGGGCAAGACGTTTCGCAACTGGGCAAGATGTTGGGAGACTGTGGGACGGGCGCCTATGCTGGATGATTCGTGAAGCACGACCAAGAAGCACGACCAGAAGGCGACAGAGTTCTAGCACGCCACTGATGATTGAACTCTGACAGGGCTCGTTCCGGCGGATTCGGCTTTTGCTACGCCCAAGTTGCTGCTACGCCCAAGTTGCTGTTAGCATAAGTGGTCATATAAAGAGTAGCAGGTAGACGAAGACAGATGTGTGTTGAATGGAACGAGCACGAGACTCGATATGTGTGGGCTTGGAGGCTTGTGAGCGACGTCACACTCTTTAGCTTTGAGATCAGAGCCCCGCAACGGGTTACAACGGGGGGATTTTGATTCCGTCAGCGGGATCAAATTTGCCACCGCACGCGCCTTTCTTTCTTTCCGCGTCAACTTCTTTGATCTTTTGATCATACATGTGGTCTTGTCATGATCGCCGCTCGCAACATCTTCCCTCTCCCCTCGTCGACTCCGGCCGAAGTCCCCTATCAGAACCTCATTGATTCTAGCCAGGTGAGAGCTCGGACGAACTCTGGCTGATTACAGTATGCAAGGAACAACTTTGAACCTACCAAGCGCAAGTTTGCAAAGACGCTCTCGGCCGACGAGAACGAGGCGGTCTTGAGGCTGAGGCTCAAGCAGTGTGAGCATTTTGTAACTATGAAGGCTCACTCGTACAGACTGGGGTCACTCTGAATTCCGGTACCCCCAGCTTGAGATATGCTCTAGTGCCATGAAGGACCACGATATCCTTGTGGTCGCGCCCACGGGTCTGGGCAAATCGTGAGCCATGTGTGGTTCGCCTAGCTCACATTCAGAGTCTGCTTTCAAGTTCCCGCTATAGTCAAGGCATATGGAATCACGCTGGTGGTATCGCCTCTTCTCGGTGAGTCTTTCGGTGACGCTCAGGCTGATGTCCCAGCCCTGATGAAAGATCAAGTACGCTCACTGCAGGACAAGAACCTATGCGCCGAGATGCTTTGTCATGAGACCGAGGAGTCGAAACGAAAAGAGGTGCGTGCTCAGCAGAGTGTGAAGACTAAATAGCAGATTTCAAGAGACTTGCGAATGGGCCATCCAAATATTCGGCTTCTCTACGTCACCCCCGAGATGCTATTCAGCAAGCGAGTTCAAGCAGATCTCCAGGTCGCCTATTCGCAACGACAGTTGTCCCGGCTGGTGGTTGATGAGGTGAGACTGTGCAAGGCCCTCGA